>CAUYQV010099981.1:0-24179 GCA_963574575.1 Galagoides demidoff | reverse complement strand
AGTCTCCTGCCTCTGCCTCCCAAGTAGCTGGGACCACAGGCGCCCACCACAACGCCCGGCCATTTTTTGGTTACAGCCATCATTGTTGTTTGGCGGGCCTGGGCTGGGGATTTGAACCCGCCACCTTAGGTGTACGTGGCTGGCACCTTAGTCGATTGAGCCACAGGCGCCGAGCCAAAACCTATTGCTTTGATCCCGTCTCACTTTGCTTAGCTCTCAGGCTCTGTACATCTTTATAATACAGCCTAAGATTTCCTATGATGTTTTGGCAATTATATCATTTGTGTAATATTTCATTTGACCTTGTGGATAAGCAAAATCTCTGGGTCTTATTTACATGAGCTTCTATTAAGCCAGATTTCTCCTATTGTACCTGATATTGATATATGTCATTGAAAAGGATAAAAATTTTCTGCAACTTATACAGATTTTCTACCACATTGATTTAAAATTAGTCATTAATAAGCTGGATGCAGTGGCTCACACCTGTATTCTTAGCGCTCTAGAAGGCTGAGCAGGAGAATTGCTTGAGCTCAGGAATTGGAGACTGGTTTGAGCAAGAGCAAAACCCTGTCTCTACTGAAAACAGAGAGTGCTGTGGCAGACGTTTAGCATCCCAGCTACTCAGAAGGCTAAGGCAGGAGAATCACTTGAACCCAGGAGTTTGAAGTTGCTGTGAGGTAGGCTAATGCAGAGTGAGATGCTGTCTCAAAAAATCATTAATGAAAACTATATGAAAAAATTTTTTTAGCCAGCTATTAATCCATCTCACTACCTATCATTTCTCTATCTTTTTAAAAAGGGTGTCTTCAAGCAGTAGAATCCTTCATTGAGCTTATTTTGTGTCTTTGGTACTTCTCTGCATTGACGAGGTTTGTCAGTTTTATCTAGGTCAGCCAATGTTTATTTGGGTAATCATTTCTTCTTCTGAGGTACCCACAATTTGTTTAATATGCATATTACAATTTACTCAAGGCTTGATATGAAGTTCACCAATTTCTGGAGTCTGTGTTCTTTTCCCATTGGTCATTATCCATTTTTTGTTCCTTTAAACCAGAATGTTTATGTTTCTCTGGCTACCTGGCATATTTCAGGGAGAATCTGTGACGATGACAACCCCATTACTCATTCTATCCACCTACCACTCTTAATTCCTTTTCTGGGGCTTCACAGCAACCAAAGAAAGAAGACTAAAGAAACTTCCACAGTGATTGTATGGAGATTTCTATAAAGAAAGCAGCTACAGAGCTTTGTTCTGCAAGACACTGAACAAGAATCAAGAGACAAGCAACAGAGAAGTTGTAAAGACTTGCTTTACAACTTAAATATTGGGATAGGTCAAGATGATGACTTTGAGATTTTGTGAGGAGCCCCCATCTCTCTACCTGCTGCTTTTTTGGAGCTGACTCAGTCTAAACACAGTGTTTTACTATATGGATAAGCTGAATGCCTGCCAGTATTGACATGTAAAAGAGCAATGCTTCTTTTACCATAGGAAACTTGAGATTAGAAAGGACTGATTCTCACCTACCAGCTTATTCACAGCTGGCATAGCAGTATAAGAAACACTCCTTCAATTCACTTACGGTTTTTCACTGTATGAAAAAATCCAATAGCTTAATCTCTGCAAGTTACTGCAGGAATACTCAATAGTGTCTAGAAAAACAAACTTCCATCTGAAAGAGGAGGACTAATCAGATTGCATCAGTCAGGATCTACTAGCCTTTGCTGCAATAACAAATGACCCCTAAAACTAAGTAGCTTACAATAAGATTAATTCTCAGCCAGTCTCCATGGTATTGAGGGTTGGCTAGAGGGCTCTTCTCCATGGAATTATCATCCTTAATACAAGGATTGGGGCAGAAAGCCATTAACTGGAACAATGGTGATTGCTGTGGCAGAAAAGAATGTTGTGAAGTATGAACTGGCTCTTGAAACTTCTGCCCTGAAGTTACATGCAATACATTTCTCAACATTTCATAGAAAAAGCAAGTCCTGCTTTACTTCACATAGGCAGGAAGCACAATACTGTTATGTGCATGAGAAGAGAGGGAATTAAAATATAGTAAAGAGCCAAATGAACCAGTTGAAAAGGTTTTTCTGTTGTTATAGAAGCAATGAAATTGACACAAGAAAAGTAACATTTTGTTCAGGAGACATAATTAGAATTCCCAACATTCTAAAATTAATTTTAAAAATGCTTGGCAATTTAAAAATATAGCAGGCAATTTGAAAGGAAAATAGTCTCTTCTGAAAACTAAATTAGATTCCTAGACGATAAGGATTATCTCACAACTCAGATCAAAAATACAAAGGTACCAAAATATTGAGTAATAATTATGAGATGGAAGATAAATCCAGCTAAATATGCATATATATACACATGTGAGCATACATGTGTCTGTACACATATATGTTAACGTGTATAAATGCACACATAGATATAATTCTATTTCTGTGTTGGTGTGTATACCCTGGAGTTATACATATGTAGTGGAGGTGTGTGTAATATGTAGGGTGTAGATACACAGGAGTATACATAGGTAGACATATGTATATTCTGTATTTCCTAGTGAAATCCTAGAAGGATAAAAAGGAAATTTTTTAAGCTTCCAGAGAGAAAGATGTTATTTCTTAGCAGGGAAAGAGAATCAGACCAGTGCTCGCCTGTAACCACTGAAGCTAGAACAATGGGATGTCTAGGGATTATTGAGGGGTGGGGGAGCAGTCAGAAATGCTGTCTGAAATTTCACCCATCAGTCATAGAAAAAGATAGGAAAATGCAGACATGCAAAGTTTCAGATTTTATATCTGTGAACATATTTGGTGAACCAATATAACCCAATGAAAACTATTCTAGGATAGACATTTCCAGAGCGAGGAGATAGTACCATGAAATGTGATGAACAGCACATTCAAAAAGTATAGTTAAATATTTATTCATCAGAAAAGCTCTATACATTTGATACTTTTGTTTTTGCTCCATTTTTTACATAAAAACAGACATAGGGCTGACTGCATTCAGGGTGACAGAGCTGGGATTCAGACTGAAGCTGTTATATACAGAGTCCAAGCTCTTCCCCGCTTATCTGTATGACTTTCCTTGAAGTCTTGGATAAGAAAAGATAAACACATTCTTGTCAGCAAGAAATGTTTGACCAAAGAAACCAAATTCAAAGTCTAAAGATCAGGAAGAGACTAGGGGAAAATATTGGTAACACACATCAAAACAAAAGTTGATATAGCATACAACTCATGGTCAGAATAAATGATAGGAAAAAGCAAACAACTAAAAAGGGCAAAATATGTGAACAGGCAACTCACAGAAGAAGAATGCAAATTGCAGATAACTATATGAAAAGATCCCTCACTTCATTTACAATCTGGGTAGCCCAAATTAAGACAATAATGGGACACAACTTTTTACTGTTTAGATTGGCTGTAGCATTTTTCACGTGACTAGTGAGGACTCAGTAATATATAAACACATATAAATACACACAGGTTCATATCATATGGTCACAGTATAAATTTTTATATTATGGAAAATAATCTCATGGCATCTATGAAAATAAAAAGTATACACATCCAGAAAACGCTTTGGGAAATATAATTCTTTAGAAGTCACAACATATTACAGGAAGATATTGTTATACTGCTAAATGTTTAACCACTGTCTCTTGGTGGTGGTGGGGGAGTAAGAAGAGAAGAAAGCAGGGAGTATGGGCATTGGGAAGGAAGGAAATGTAGCACACCTCACTTTCCATGTTGTGAATATTCCCACCATCATCAGGTTCAAGTTAGTAATATACCATCACCAAATACAGAGTTAGGAGGAGAAATACACAGTTGGCCATACTGAGTTTATATAAAAGCAGGCTCAAAAACACGACTGCATTAAAACGTGCACAAGGGCCTCGGTGGCAGCGTTACTATGATCCCATATAACTTTGTCTTCTGTATTCTTTCTATATTGTTTATAAAAGCATTTGATACTTTTTTGAAATTCGTATAAAAATGTTTAAAGAATGGAGTCACTCTGTGTTTTACAGTTACCCCATAAACTTTTTCAGTATTTCAGACCCTGATTTATTTGGCTCTGGAGTCTCAGACTCAATCAGTCAAGTGCTCTATTACTATTTCCTCATCATCTTTAGATGTTGTAAAGAAATCTGACAGCTCCATTAATAAAATGAATCTTTAGCACTTCAAGGTTGCCAAAGGAGTGATAGATAACTTCTTTGCTAACCTTGGAGGATCTGTGTGTGATTGTATTAAGGGAACTGGCAAGTTTCCTTTCAGTTTTTATTTCACTAGAATTCAAGTTCCATGAGGGCTAAGACCATGTTTACCTGATGCACTAATTTTTTTTACAGATGCTAGCACAATTCCTGGCACTTGGAAATACTGAATAAATAATCAGCTAGTAAATAAATAGCTAGCCAGTAAGCAAATATTCTCTTTGTTAAGCTGGACTCTTTTTATTTGAAAGCCATGATAGAGAATATGATAGTAAAAGAGTTCTGCTTTTCTGCTAAGAACATTCACTACACTACAATTAGCTCACCTGTCTCTACCATTGTTTTTCTTTTTGGATTGAGCTTGAAGACAGGGACTCATACAAGAAAAGGTCACTACTGTTTCTTCATACTTTTCCCAAAAATCTTTGATTCTTTCTGTGCTTTAGCCTTCCTGACACTTTGTAGACATCCTTCACATTTATTTATTTTTTCTTTCTTTGTGCATATGCCTTGAAAATATAAGCCTATCAGAGATCTGCCTGTACAGCCATTTCGTTAGTATTATATTTTAAAAATTTATTCCAGTTATGTTAATTTGCATCTTTATGATAATATTCCCAGAATTCCGCCCTTTATGAATCTCCTGCCTCCTTTGAGCCACCTTTCTTTTAAATTTTTCAAGGCATGAAGTCATAGTTCTATTTGCTTTGGTCTGAAAAGCAAAGAATTTATAGTTTCCCAGCATCCTGAGCCTACTGGACATGGGCATTGCTAGAAATTGGCTGCTTTCCTTAGTTTTCTACCTATCTTTGTTCATCACCTCAAAAACCCTTGGGCTGTCATATATAGGACAGACATTTCATTGTCCCTTTACAGTTTAATGATTTAGGTAGTGGTTGCCAAATGCTTACTGCATATTTATCTGAGTCAGTATTGCCTATTATAAGCTTCCAGGAAAAAGAAAACCCATGTCAAAGTTTCTCATGCAGTGCAGTTCCTCGGGCACTTCAATTGTGTCTCTATGTGTGGCGTATGTGTGTAAATAAAGGCATTTTATTTACATGCTTTTAAAGGAAGAAGATCTGAAATAAGTTGATATTTAAGTAACTCAAGTTATTTTAAATAGAATAGTATTTGTGAACTGTGTATGAGCTAATCAGGGTAGCAGCTGAGGAGGTTTGTAGAATAAACTATAGGGTAGTACACACAGCAACTCCTTAATATTTTTGTAGAACTATTTTCCAAAGTAGACATAAACCTTCAGGGATTTCACAAATTTGTCACATCTCTGGACGACTCATTTTCTTCTTTTTGCAAAGGCCACAAAAAGAAGGGAAATCAGGAAACTTGGAAAAGGAAAGAGGGAATATTTTGTGCTAAACAGGCAGACATAAAACATGCCTTTTTCTGTTAGTGTGAATGTTAGAGAAAGTGAAACTTAAATGTGAAGAAAGTCCACGTGGAGCTTGGACACTCATAATGCGGAATAGATGGCCCTGAGCGCAGTTCCATCCAAAGCACATGCATGCATGCAACACACACGTGCACATGCATCTGCGTGTGCACGCACACACAGGAAACTTAGTATATCATAAAGCCTCATTAGGTTGGTATTTATGATCATACTTAGATTGTGTAGTGACTGAGAACGGTGTAAGGTTTATGAATGCTGCACCTGATACTACTTAGCTGTTTGAATTTCTTTTGCTGTTGCTCTGCCTATTGTTTGGGTACATATAAAGAAAGGTAATTGTTTTAATAAACCATTCTATTTTAGGAGAAAAACTTAATTAAGTGGAATTGTTGTGCTATTTATATCTCTATTTTAGCCCACGAAGCCATTGTTAAGCCACTGCCGCTCAGCTTGCAACTGAATGTCTGAATGTAACCATAGTATTTAGGAAGAAATAAATAGCCTCATTATGTAAAGTCATGCCTATAAAATGACAGTAAACGTCATTGTAATTAACTCTCATGCTCTGATTAGGAACATATAAACCTGCCAAAGAATCTTTATCCTGAAATCTGTGGCCTCAACATTTCATTATTTAAACTCAAGGGATAGGACGTCAATCTATGTGGAATATGGGACTATTCACTAAGTCGTTCTTTGCTTTCCCTGCAAAAATGGAAATTGGACATGTTTCAAGACCCCCAGAGGATGCCTGAAACTGTGGATAGTACCAAACTCTGTATAGTATATGCTATTTTTTTGCCATACATATATATCTCTGATAAAGCTTAATTTATAAACTGGGCACAGTAAGAGAATAACAATCATGATAAAATAGAACAATTATAACTACACTGTAATGAAAAAGTTATGTGTGATCAATCTCTCTCTCATCTCTGTACTTACCCATTTTTTGACCATGGTTGATAGCAGGTAACTATCAACCATAGTAGGTAAACTGTGTAAGGAGACTATTGTGCTATTTGCCTCTTGCTAGATTCCCAAGGGAATATGAAGAATGGTCCTTAAAGCTATATAGAACATATATAAACAATCATTTTAACTTAATACTTTCCTTGGGCAGACAAATAAACCGTATGATCTGACAGGTTCTTTTTCATCTCTAGTACTCATGATGGAAATGCATAAATCCCCCTCTAACCAGCTCATATGTTAATATCTTCAATAGGATCTTTGATGGATTCTGCCAGTGTCAGTGGATGTGATTTCTAACCAGCTTCATACTCCAGTTGTGTAACAAACTAGAAGGGTAAGGGAAACCCAATTTGGCTTTTTCACTTGGCTGGGCATAATAATAAATTCATCTCCACTTTCTTCCATGAGAGCACTGAGAAGAATTTTAAGAGCTTGAAGTATTTAGAATGATGACCAGACAGGAATTTAGCCATAATTCAATTTAACAAGTTATTACTTGTATGCCTACTAGGTGCTGGGTGTTCTATTAAGTATTTGGTAGGGGAAATGTTTTCAAATGCTAATTATACTTGTTCTCTTCCCTCTAGCTTAAAATGTAGGAAGTAAAGGAATGCATACTTAATACTAGTAAAAAACAAACTATGCTGCTGAGCAGAGCGTATTGTCAAAGAGAGATTAACTGTCTGATAGAATCAGGGTAAGTAAATTTAGATGGCAATTTTAGGCAAGTCTTAAAGACTTTAAAGTTTATTATTATTGTTATTTCTGCAGGTTTAAGAGGTAGGTAAGGATCTCCTACCTAGATGAAAGGAAGCATAGTCAACTGAAATTTCCATTTATCGAATGAAAAGATTGAGTCAGTGCCTGACCCCTAGTTGATATTGAGCTGTTAAACAGATGGGAAAACTTAGAAGACATGAGGGGGGAAACAGAATGAGATAACTCTCTGAGAGAGGAACCAAGACTCTGTAAGGGTCTTCCAAAAGCTTACTCTGAGGCTGGTTAGCTATACATACTTATTATAGACTTTTTGAATAGAAGATCTCAATATGGTGGTCACAGAGCCTAATAGGAACTTGAAAGAGAAGGGGGCCTTTTAGAATCTTGAATCCTAAGGGGAGACAAGATGGGGAGAATAGAAGAGAAGAAAGGATATGAAGTGCAGATGAATGAGAGAGAGTAAATGATCAACAAATTTTAATGAATAGGACCCTGTTTTCAGGCCTTTATTTAAGGGAACTATCAGTTTTGTTGATTCTTTACTATACAGTCTTTTACTCTGGATTCCAAACATTTTTATGTGCCTTTGTTTTATTAGAGATAACATTGGATTCCTGAATGTTTTACCTTGACAGTGCTGATATACATAAGCCCTTTTTACCTAAACAATGCTTGGGATAACTTTGCTTATCTGCCTAAATAGGATAACATTCTCTTTCTGCAGACATCAAACATATTACTTGTGATCATAAGGGATGTTAGTTTCAGGATTCTCATAGGAAAGAAAACAAAATTCTAATTTCACGTAATGAATCAGACTGCAGGTCATTTTATACAACAGGTGTTTTAAAAAATTAAAATTACCAAATCTTTTATATCTCATTGAAAAACATACACTTTTCTTTGGACTTTATGTAATAAATAAATTGATGGTGTTTTTTCTTCCCATTTTGTCAGCAAGTTGAGACACAGTCATATTAACATCATCAGACCTTAACAACCAATATGATACTGACCTAATAATTAATACTGAATATATTGATGAAGCCAGTACAGTGTAAGAACACTTTGTAAGCCAAAAGTTTATTAATAGAAACTAGAAATTCATGGGAAAGCTTGCTGGTCAGGAGTTAAGAAACTTCTTTCTTCATTCTGACTTCTACTTACAGAGCTTGGATGAACTTTCTCTCTGAATCTCTATGTCTGTATAATTTAGGATTAAAATTTTATTGCTTGTTTACAAATAATAATAATAATGATAAACCCTTATTGAACACTTACTTTCTGTCAAGCACTATGTTAATCCTTTGTTTGTATTATCCCATTTAATTCAAACAACAGCGTCTTTGAGGTAAAGTAATTATTATCCCTAATTGTCAGTTGAGGAAGCAAAAACACAAGTAGCCCACAGTGTAATATACCAGGAAGTATACTGAGTGATTTTCATCTTTCCTAGTCGACTTTGATGTAATCCTTACTACAGCCTTAGGGTTTGTCTCTGTTTTAGGTGGAAAGAAATGAAGATTCCAGGAAGGCAAGTGATGTGTCCACCTTCTCCCATAAAAACATGGCAGATCCAAAACAAATATACAGGCTTCCTGACTCTGAGGCTGATATTCTCTACCACACTCTGCGTCCATGAAGACTATTGAAATCTGACATTTTTCATGTCTATAATTTTATCTATAGAAAAGCCTAGGAATTTGGCAACACACAGGTCCAGTTCTAGCTCACAGATGTGTCGTATTTGCCTGCACAGTAATTAAAAAGTTATGTAGTTGCCAACATTTTAGTGTTAGGAAATTTCCATAAAAGATGTAGATTTTTGGATTCTCTTGAAAAAATAGGACAGTCCAACATCCCTGGGCCTTAATAGCTTCATGGCAAGTGACCACTGGAATGGAATCGTACACTCTTAAGTTACACATAATGGCCCTTGGCCCTCTTTATTTGTCTCGGTTATCTCTGGGGCTGCCTTTTGTGTTCATATAACTTCTGGGTTGATTAAAGATTTATATTTCTCTAAAATCAAGGAACTTAATAGTTTGCAGCACAGCACAGCAAGTTGGTTTTACTACTTGGCTTCTTCCTCATGACATCTATAGCAATGAAAGGCCAAGTGATATGATTCTCTTTTACAGAGGTTTTGTAGACAGTATGTTTCTCCGGTGTAAGTGACATTTCAACTTCAGGAAGGCAAGCTGAGTCATAATTGGCCCTGCCACCATTTGGGTTTGACGCTGGCACCTCTGTGTTTGCCCTGGTTGAGTAATCTGTTTGCATGTGGGTAGGCCACACACAGACAAATGTGAACTCTGTTTATATTCATTTCTTACTTGGGAACTTGGTTCCTCTGGGTCACAGCTTTGGGACAATTGATAGATTGGAAATTTACTGGTAGAAACTTGAATGTAAAATACTTCACTTGAACTTATTTTGGGAACTGGCCTTACTAACTTTCCTTGTGCTACAGCAAAGGGAACCTTCTCACTGACAACTCTAGTTGATTAAAGCAATTTTATGAGCCTCATGTCTGAATGCAAGATGTTCAATGCAGTCAAGACATTTGGTGATTCCATTTTACAGATGAGATAGTGGAAACCCAGATTTTCTAAAGTTAGCTAGATAAGTAACCATTATATTGCTATATCATAGAAAGCTCTCAGTAATGAGCAGAATTATTTTACTTCCTGGGTGTTTCTCTCAGCCAAGTCATAACCAGTTTCACTTTCATCATTCCAGACAGACGAATATATCTCCCATCTCCCATCTTCCACTGCCCTGGCCCTCTCCATTTTGTGAGCTGTGGTAGGCGAAGGCCCAAGAAGGAAGGGATCAAGCTCAGCAGAGTGAAAACTCTTAGGTCTATTCTGTGCCTCCTCCCGTGGGCCAACCAATGTCTGAGGATTCCATTTTTCAGTGTGATAATCTGACAAAGTTCTGGCAGTATTGGTCTGTTGAAGCTGAATATTAAATAAAACCTTACATTTAAGAGTTTATTGAGAACCTTCAGTCTTCAAATATGGAGCTATGAGGAGATAGGAATACTAAAAGTCATTTAGACAAAACTGTCGTTCTAGTTGTCATTAGACGAGGACAAATGCATATGGGGAGTGTAAGAACAGAATTCATCTAAAAACTAATGTGAAAGAATGTTAAGCTGCCTTTGGAGTGGAGAGTGGGAAAATTTAGGAGTAACTTCCTATGAGGTACTCCTTAATATTCAGTTGAGAAATTTAGGAGAATACCAAGGGGCAATGTTTAATGTAAGAATTTGTTACAGATTTAGCCAATCATAATTTCCATGAAAACTTAAGTGCAATTTGGGATGGTATGGAATATTTTTAACATGACTCTTAAAGTGCTGAAGTCTTCCTTAAAGTGCTGAAGGCTTCCTTATGTGCAATATTGTTGGCAACATGAGCTATCATTTTCATGCTATAATGGCACTTGTGCATGTGAAGAAATTCAGAGAGTGAATTGACCTAATGGAACGTGTTTCTTTTTTGTTTTGCCACGGTTCTCTTTCAGTAGGCTTGTAGTTTTGAAGGTGTCAGTAATTATACATTCCATTGGCATTGCATTTCTTATGTGTATTTTAGAAAATTGAGCAGTGTATTCCACTGCTCCGCCAGAAAACATGGCAAAATGCTTCTGAATCAACCAGATTATCTATTACTTCACTTGGAAACTTGATTGCTCTGGTAGTTGTGTCTATTTTCAAACACGTTTTATGTAAATGATCATTCATTCTCTGAGTAAATTTACCTGACTGTCAGATGAAGCATTTCTCCGTGGACAGAGGTGGAAATTAAGGAAGACCATGAGACTGTGTCCAGTGTCCTTTCATATTTGGTGCATAGACGTCTCTGGTTGTCATTATGCTTCTCTTCTATGCCCTTCTTCATCTGGCTTTTATCCTGGCCATTGTGACAGCTGTTTGTAATTCTGTTTGCAATTTATTTCTGGATGAATTACGCATTGCTCTGTCTGCTTGTCATTGTTGTGGCCTCTTCAAGTTCCCATGTGATGGGGGAACAAAACAGTCTGGGCTCTGTAAAGGACTGGACTTTCTATACAAATTAGAATTATTTTTAGAAAGCTTCTATAGAATCTAAAGACTCCTCAGTCAGCAGGATTTCTATAAAGCCATACGTTGGTGTGCTTTCTCAGACAAAGCCTAGAAATGGTCTTTTAGAATCCCATGATTCGTGGGAGGCTGCATTCTGTGGACAGGCTGCCCATGCACCTGAAGCTACACAGTTTCTGTGAGGCACTGAGTGCATTAAGGTGTTTGGTGATCACTTGCTCTCAAGGGAGTAGGCTCACGTGGGAAGGACCAAAGCTATATTGCAGTAAACTGTTAGAAGCCAAGTTGAGGTTGTAGAGTGATCTGTTTAATCAATACTTTATCTGGATTGTCAGTTGTAAAAGGCTTAGAAATAATGCAACAAAATACTCAGCTCTGAAATAACACTGATTGTCATTTCACCTTTGTTTGATTCAAAAGGTCCTTTAGAATCTTTGTGTCCTTGGGAAGCTAGTTAATAAGAATTCCAGCTCTAGAATGTCTGATAAACCAGCCTTTATTCAGTTGGAAAGGGAAAATAGGCATGTGGAAAGGCCCTCTGGCCCTGGAAGCAGTGAGGGCCCTAAGCAAAGGCAAGGGTGTTTATAGCTAGCAGGAGCAGTGTTCCTTATCATCTGCCCCTTGCAGAGGTTCTAGGAACTTTTCACTTTTGGAGGAGATGGTGAATCAAATAGGACCTCCTCTTTATCCATTTTAGGCCCTCACCTATCTTCACTCTGTTCTGTGATGCACGTTGAGGTGCTTAATAAGTCAGAGGCTGCTAAGTCAAAGGCCCAGGGTTTCAAGAAAGATCTAGGCATGGGCCGGTGTAGCTCACGTAGCTCAATTTATCTCTGGCTGGGCGCTTACCCAGAAACAGGCTAAGAGAACATATCGTATCATGTAGCATTTCACATCCTCATGGTCTGGAGGGTATAGCATGTGCTACGTGACTCGTGCCCTGATGTGGTTCCTCGTCTCAGTGCTGCCTTCCAATCTGGGCTTCTGGACCCATCGTTCAAAGGGTTGAAAACAGCACTGCGGTTTATTTCTCTTAGGAACTTTTTCATGCTTGATGAGACCATGGGACAGAGAGACCTGACCTCTGTGGCCTCTTGTCTATCAGCCTTGAGTGAATGAATATTCACTCTACAGAGCGTCACACAAGACATTGTGGAAAAATATAGAAGAAGGGATTGATGAACTACTGGCCTTTGGGCATCTTTCAACTTTCAGGAGAGACAGAACCAGCACACAGCACAATATATGAAAACTCAAATGTCAGCTGGATATACATATATTTATAAATTCAACTGGCATAGTCTGGAAATACAGATTCATATATACATATATCTGTAGGTACACAAAACCATTTCTGAAGTGACTAGGGTTAGAAAAATGTAGTTTTCTATTGTCTTCATTTTAGTCCCCAGAAGTGACCTGAGACAGAGTTTGAGGGCACGTAGTTTATTTGGGAAGTATAAGAAACTAGAGGAGAGAGACAGGAAGGCAGCCAATCAAGGGTCTGTTATTGAGCCAGCTATGACTATGGACAGCTGGAGCTCAAGGCTATGGAAAAATTCTGGGAAACGGTTTAGAACATTTGCTGAAAATTATGCTTTGGCCTCCTGTCAGTCACTGGTTAAAGACTCTTCTCAAGATGAGTTAACACCCAGATATTCTACGACTGCCATGTGCAGACAAAATAGTTTCTGAAAAAAACAAAAACAGACAAGCAAACAAACAAAACAATCCTTAAGCAGAGATGCAGTTAATGATAGAGGTTGGCCCTGGTAAGACGTAAGGGATGTGGTGAGCTACTGACCTGCTCTATACATTTGCAGATATTAATGACAATAGTTGTTTGGAAAAGAGAGGAGAGAGACGTTTTGAAGAGTGAGAAAACCACTGTTTATGAAGATGCAAAAGCAATGGTGTTGACATTCAAGCCAGAACCAATAGGTTTTCCCATGCTGGTTCCCCCAAAGTGTATGGCTCATCTGGCCTAGGGAGGAGTAACAGACTCACAGACGGAAGATGAGAGCAGTTTGTGGTATGAGGATCCAGACTGTAATGGCTGCCTGAGTTAGGATGCTCTGTGAGCCACTAGACATGGCAAACCATACTGAGGATAGTGGGTGGGGTTACCACAGCATGGATGGTGGAAAAGTCACGTTATCCGTGGGATAAAGTCCTGATTCTTCACAGGGATTATTTCGGACGAATGAGAGCTGAATGTGATCGGGAATGCCATAGGTCGACACATCCCATCTGCAACTCCCCTAGGTGGAAGAGGTGACCAACGGGCACTGGATGTTTTATCCTGGGTCTCCCACTGTGTTTATAAAGGATAACACTGACAGCATGGGGGCAGGGGGATGAGGCTTTCCATGATCAGGACCTCTAAAGTGGATCTGATACAACATAGCCTCAGCCTGTAGTGCACTGTATGCGTGTATCTTCTCTGGGGAGCAGGCAGACGGGGAAGTTAAGACTGTCAAAGTCTGAAACAACACAGAGGGCTCTTGTGCATCTGATGCTGTTTAGTTGTGGAAATAATGTTATAGAAGGTCTGCATCCTTCCTTCAGCAAGTGACACCTGCATGTCGGCCATTGTTAATGGAAATGTCTATTTGTTTTACCCTCCAGCTTCCCTGGCTGATGTGACTAGGATTAAGCTCCCTGAGCATGCAGCTTGGGGGTCGGTCACCTTTTAATATGTCAAATCATGCCATCTGATGTGTTCTCTTCCTTTTCTCCTATCCTATCTTTAGATGCAAAGTATTGACAGTTTTTATCTGGGGAAAAATGTAGAGCAATACTGTGATGCATGCATGCATTGTTATGTAGTCAGTAGCATAGACGGGTTTGCGGAGGAGGGAGGGGAAGAAATATCAGGCCTGGTCTAGTTAGGAGACAAAAGCTACACTAGTTACTTTAACAGAAGGGATTAAAGTAACTGATTTGCAGAAGAAATTAGTATAATTAAAACTTAAAATCATAAAAGATGCGAAGTCTCCATCTTTTCTTATGGCTGAATAGTACTCCATGGTATACATATGCTACCATTTCTCAGTCCATTCGTGGCATTAATTTGAAATAAAAAAACTTAAAATTATGAATGATAGGTTCTACAGAGGTGTGTTGGGGGGCCAGGTATTTAAGGAGGGGCACTGAAAGGCCGGCTGTACTGGTGTCTCTGAAGGAGGGAAGAATGAAACTGATGCTTGGGGGAAAGAAAAACTGCAATGCGGAATCACTTACTGTTAACTAGAACCAATTACTACTTCTAGGAAAAGAGGTATTGCCTGGGTGATGCTGATGACTAGGAAATAATTAAGGAGCCCGATTTCTCTCCCCTCACCTTTAGCCACACTCTGGTACCCCCTACTAGTGGAGCCTACCTGGGCACCAGTGGGCTCATGAGACGTGTGATTTGCAGAGTTCTATCCCCCTAACACCACGGAGCTGAGCAGATTTTGAGCTAAGCAGCAATAAAGTTAAAAAGTCTTAGAGAAAGGGGTGGTGCCTGTGGCTCAAAGGAGTAGGGTGCCAGCCCCACATACCAGAGGTGGCCGGTTCAAACTCGCCCGCAGCCAAAAAAAAAAAAAAAAAAAGTCTACAGGGACGTAGACACACAGACAGGGACAGAAGAGGGGAGAATGTGTGTTAGTGAATGATCTAGCATGAATGAAAAAATAGAAAAGGTGGCTGAGATAATGAGGGCTGCTATTCAATTATAAAAGTAAACAAAACAGTGGACTGTATTAGCAACTTGGTTCTAGGGGGTAGGAATAGTGTTAAGGACCCTTGGTTGGGGGATGAAAGGTGTTGGGTTCTAAAGTTAGAGCATCAAGGGAGTATCACAAGTAAATACTAGAATCATTTACTAAGCTCGAGAGCCTGTTGGGACAGGGAAACAGATTTGTCTCTTATCTCATGCTCAGCTCACTCTGATGTACATACGCATGCTCAGTGGAACGCAGGTGGAAAACCACCTTCCGCTATCCATATTATTGGCTTCTCTTCCTCGTTTCTCTTGCATTTTCACCAAGCAGACAGAAAGGATTTCACATGAGTTGTTTGTCTACAGCTTCACCTTGAATTGCACCAGGTGTGTGCTAAGCTCTCTGTCTCATGATGTTACTTGCTGATCATATTAACCCTAGAAGTGGTATTATTACAACTCCTTCACAGAAAGAGATCAGATGCATAGGAAAGTTAAGAAATGGGCTGTGGGCTCAGGTGGTGAGCAATAGCACCTGGACTTCAAATGCAGGTATCTTTTGCTCCAGAGCCTCTGCTCTTGTGTTTTGTTATTAACACTGCCCTGATCCGCACTACTCATTCTCTGCCTTCATGTGTAGTGTGAATCCTGTCTTCTCCAACAGCAAGAATAGGGACCTGCATGAAATGGTTTTATGGTTTCTAAGATAGAAGAGTCCTGTACTGTTCATTATGGTATCCACTAGACACTTGTGGCTATTTAAACTTTAATTAAAAGTAAATAAAATTTAAAATTTAATTCCTCAGTCATAGAAGCTTTATTTTGAGAGCTCAACAGATACCCATGCTCAGTGACTTTTATGTCAGACAACACAGAACCTTTCCATAGTAACAGGCAGTTCTATAATAGATTGATAGTGAGAAGCAAAGCTCTAGTCATTCTAATGTGTTACTTGAAGCAGGAAAGAGTCTCTGTATTAGTCTGTTTTGTGTTACTATTAAGGAATACATGAGGCTGTATAATTTATAAAGAAAAAAAAAAGGTTTATTTGTTTCATGATTCTGATGGCTGGAAGGTTCAAGATGGGGCATCTGGTGAGGACCTAAGGTTGTTTCCACTCATGGCAGAAGCCAAGGGGGACCCGGCATGTGCAGAGATTGATCACATGGTGAGAGAGGAAATAAGAGAGAGTGAGAGAGAGAAGCCACGCTCTTGTTAATAACCAGCTACAACAGAAACTAATAGAATGAGAACTCACATAGCTGGAGGGAGTCCATCAATTTATTCAGGAGGGATCCATCCTGTGACCCAAACATTTCTTAGGTTCCCACCTCCAGTTTGGGGGATCAAATTTCAATATTAGGTTTGGAGGGTGTGAACATCTAAGCCATAGCAGTCTCTTAGCTCTAATATGTGATTTTCCAAATACCCTGTCTTATGTATTTCCCCCCTGATATTTTTATTTGAGAAAGTTGAGGAGTTTGATGTAGGGGAAGGAAGAACTTGATAATTTGTAATTGGAGTTCTTTGTGGAGGCAAGGAGTTCTTCATTAACTCACAAGATTTTTTAATTTATTGTATACTTCTACAACTCAAACCATGCTCCAGATTCTTATCTAAGCACCGAACATGTATTCTCTCATTCCATCCTCCACACAAACCTCTGTATAGGTATTCCATGCTTCATTTTCAATACCCTCCACATTTCCATACCTGCCACAGTTTGTGACTTATCTTGACAAGTCCCACGGGAGGAAGGAAGGAACCAATAAAGACGAAAAAACAAATTCTCCCCTTGAGGCAGAAGGTAAAGAAACAAGTTTAGAGGATATATTATCTCAGGCTAGAGAATTTTGTGCACATTATTTAATTTCAAGCACAGCCCTGTGACATAGGTGATATTCTCCTCGTTTTATAGAAAAGGAAATTAAGCTAAAAATGTTCAATAACGAACCTCGCATTCCATAGCTAATTCAGGGTGATAACTGGAATTCTGACTGACCCAGGATAAATTCCAAATCTTATACATTTTTCATTGCATTTTAAGATCTGTTAACAGAGAAAGTAACCACATTTGTGTTTTAAATCTAAGGTATAAATAAAAGAATATAGACACAGTGCCTTAGGAGTTAGGAGGAAGGAGGGATTACTCTGAGCTGGGAGGATTATGAGAGGCTTAAGTGAAGAAGGAGCATCCAAAATAGGGTCTGAAAGTGAGGAGGATGTGGGCCAAGGGGGTTGGAGGAGGAAGAAGATTCCAGGCAGAAGAAGAAGCACAAGCAGAAGTTAGCAGTGATGGATGAAGGAGGAGGAACTGCCTGAGTGGGGAGCAGTGTTTAGTCAACACTATTTAGAATGCCCAGAGCAGGGTCATAGTAAAACGGAGACTGACTCTTAGTTTTATCATTGCTTTCATATTCCCCACAGATAATGTGCCTGCTTTATTACATGTATCCAGGACAGACCACTTCCTTCAGCCTCTGAATTTCTCTTGAATTCCTTTCTCTATATCACAGGTTCTCAACCTGTGGGTCATGAGCCACAGGAACTGGATTCAAGGGCCTCAGCATTAGGAAGGTTGAGAACCATTGCTCTATGTGCTTTTCTTGGCAGCACTCCAACATCTGTGATTCCCCACCTGTTTTCTTCACTGGGCGCTCCCTACCCTGTGTTCCAGGCAAACAGGTGCTGTGAAGGACAGAGAGGTTAGCCCCTGGGCTTTTCTATAAGCTTTGGAAAAGAAGGACCAGGTCTGGAGTTTTTCTTTCCTAAGCAGGAAGCCTGGCTGAGACTTTCTGTAGGATCTGAGTGATACCCTAGGACAGGGGTCCTCAAACTTTTTAAACAGTGGGCCAGTTCACTGTCCCTCAGACCATTGGAGGACTGGACTGCAGGCCCCAGGACAAGTCAGCTGCTAAGCAGGACAGGCAGTGGCAGAAAAAACACTTGGTGGGCCACATAAATGTCCTAGGTGGGCTGCATGTGGCCCGGGGGCCGTAGTTTGAGGACGCCTGCCCTAGGGTTAACAAGCAATGCTATAATGATCCAAAAGGCCTGGACCATGAGACTGGAGGAATCTTCTGGGAGCTTTTGTCATTCAGTGGGAAGTTGAAAGTGGGCTGACTTGAACATTGAATCCACTAAAGAGAAGACCACATGGTTGATACCCACCCTACCCCCTACCCCCTACCCATGGCCTTTCCCTGAGCACCCCAGGGAAAAGGAACAAGGAGATCTCCTGCTAATTTTCATCTGCGTTTTGCTCTCTGTTATGTAGTATTTCAGTGACACGATCCACTCAGGAGAGTTGGGCGAGGCTGGCTGAGGTTCTCAAGGAGCTGAGTTTTGAGTTCAGGTGCTCGCATGACAGTGGAATGATGCCTCCTGACCTTTCAGACATTTGAGACCTCTGGGTGGTCTTAGAATTCACTTCAAGCTTGCAGTCCAGGATACGCTGCCTAGGGGAATTCCAGGGAAGGATGGCAGGTAGAGTATCCTCTTTGAGTTTTATTTCCTTTTGTCCTCCTTCCCCTCCTTTCTTTGTGTGTGTATTGATCCGTTGTGTCTCCTCCTCAAGATTCCAAAGACCACTGATGCCAGGGTATTTATTCTATGTTCTTATCAACAGAGAAACCAAAGACTGCGAAGTGATGGATACCACAATGAGCTCACTGCAACCTCACAAAGATTCCAAGCCACTGGCTGTTCCCAGGCGCAATGCACCCTTCTGGAGGAGACAGCAGGCAGCGAGCCTCTAGGAGGTGAGGAACCACTCACTGTTCCCTCTGCCCCTCGACTCCATCAGCCTTCAGCTGTCAGACTGTTTGGGCCCACGCCTGATGGGCTTTTTTCTGTATGTCCTTCCACAGGCCCTCTTTTTTGGCAGATGTCCTGGGGAGCTGAAGGATAGTGAGGAAGATGCTGTTGATCCACAGGACAGAAACACAGCAGCTGGAATCAAGAAGCATCTAAAGTGGGACTTAAGCCCAGCATCCCCTCAGCAGGAAGTCCTCTGAGCTGCAGTTCTGAACCGGACTGTTTTTCATTGGCTGTCACCTCTGTAACATACAGTTCCGGGTGCTTTTGACTGGTTGGCTTTCTCTTTTATTTTTCTGCCTATTCTTTTTCTTTTCTTGGACCCAGGAATTACATAAAAGAAATTACAAAGTATAATTCTGTGATGCAATTAGCCTTGTTTATGCCCCAAATCTGTGCCTAGAGATTTTCTGAATTGCAATCTCAGATTATCTGGTAAATGGGGCTGTGTGGTTTGATTTGTATAGTACTGATTTGTAGATTAAAGTGCACTTCCTTTCCTTTTTTCTTTGTATTTTTTATTTATTTATTTTTGGGGGTTTGGATCCAGGTAATGGCCCGAGTCACATTTGCTTACCTACTGAAGCGATCTCAATGTGGTATCGCTTGAAGTTGAAATATAATCAAACATACATTATACCTGGGGCTCTCACACACTATTTAATGTATGTGTTATACTACAAAGAAACGCAAACCTTGTAGGTTGAAATTTAATTCCTGTTTGATCCTGCAGCTAGAATGATGAAGAGATTGTAAATATCAAAAATGCCTTCATATACAGTAAATGTAAGTTAGTCAGCAGTAAGTGGATAGTTTCAAAATGCCATTTTCTTTCTTTTTTTCTTTCTTTCTTTTTTTTTTTTTTTTTGTTATGGCCCTGGGTAGAGTGCCATGGCGCCACACAGCTCACAGCCACCTCCAATTCCTGGGCTTAGGCGATTCTCCTGCCTCAGCCTCCCAAGTAGCTGGGACTTACAGGCGCCCACCATAATGCCTGGCTATTTTTTTGTTGCAGTTTGGCCGGGGCGGGTTTGAACCTGTCACCCTCGGTTTATGGGGCCGGCGCCCTACTCACTGAGCCACAGGTGCCACCCCTCAAAATACCATTTTCTAACACAAAGAGGGAATTAGAGAACAACTGGCTGCATCAGCAGCGTTGTCCAAGTCTGTCTGTCTGTGGATCTGCCCACTTTGGAGGAGTTAAAGAGCCAGGCATGCTTCTGTGGTTGGGTTGTGGAAATTGTGGTGTTTCCGACTTTACGTTGTGTAACTGTGCCTTCCTTGCAATAAAACACCATCAGTTGACTCAGCAAAAAGGTCTTTGTCAATTTCCTACAAAACTGTGTCTTTAGTGGCTTTGTAAGAAAGTGTAGTGTAGTCCTATGGGTGTTCCACCAGCCCGGCTGGATCCAGTATTATTGCTCTCTCAGAAATGGTGCTAGATTCGCTGTCTATACGTGGGATCAGAGGTATATGGTTGACTTCTCCACGTTCCATAGTATAGCCAACAAGAGGGATCTCTAGTCGTGGCCTCACTCAGGCAGATCTGCCATCATCTGCCATCACACTCTTACTCTACAGTCCCAATCTACTTCTATGGGACTCCAGGACAAGCCATGACTCTGAACCTCCATTTCCTCATATTCAAAATAAGGCTAATGACACTTTCTATAGTTTCGGTGGGTGATATGTACAAGGGCATCATATGGATGGTACTTTACACATTGTAAACTTATCAGAATGTGGTAACACTGAATTTGTGGTTATGTTATTTGTTAATAAAGAATTAATGGACTTTTGAATCCCTTGCACTTGGCCCTTAATTGAGAACACCAAGTAACCTGTGAGTAGCTTCTTTGGCCTCTTTGCTTTTAAAGCTATTGGAAAAACATGTGAAACTTTGTGGGACAGATGTCAAGAGAGAATAATCTGCTGCCCCACTTTGGTCACATTGTCAAATGCCTCAATTCCTTAATTCCTCCTGGAAAATATGGAGGATGTTTTGCCTCCTGCACTGAGATTGACGCTGTCCCGTTCTCAGAAAGTGATTTACTGTGCACGTGCCTGTAACAGACAACATCTTACCTACTTGCTTGCAATATCAGCCTCACCTACAAGGGGAGGTGTCTGTTCCTCTAGATACCGACAAGGGGGTCTCTTTCACTGAAGAGAATAACTCAACCTGTCGAGGGCCTCATCAGACCTGATCTGTCACTTTAGTGGAACTCACTTTTGAGAAAACCCCAGTATGCTTTGCCACCTCACCTGAGATTTTGGGATGACCACAATGTGAAGACAGGAGCTAAGAGAATTCATTTCGTACCGGGAGGCAGATGGAACAGTTGTTCTCTGATTGCCGTGGTACATATTATAGTCCCACAGATATTATCGCTGGACTTCAGGTCATGCATAGTAGAAACAGGATTTTCTACTTTGTACACTGAAGTCATTAAAATGATGATAATAATTACAACAGTAAGTTAACAGCTATTGAGCACTTACTGTATGCTGGACACTTGGCAAAGCACTTTACAAGTACTGGTCACTTGAGATGAGTCCTCTAATTACCTCCGTTACCTGCATGAGAAACTGAGGTACGATGGGCCTAGTAACTGGGCGGGGCCATCCAGGTGAGAGTCGTAGTTGGGATGAACCAGGTCTGTCTGACTCCAGAGTTTGGGTGCGTCCCCACCACACTCAGCTGCTTTCTCTCATGGGCTCCAGTCTCTGTCCGATTGCTTATTGGCTTGTGACTTTGAATTTCACCTCTGGAACTTTACTGTCCTCATCATATGGGGCTATTAATTCTCATCTCCTGCCTGTTTCCCACAATCTCCTCAGTACTCTTAGCAAATGTATGCCAAATGACATGAAAGTAAATATTTCATTTTTTAAAATAGCACTTTTTGGTACTTTCTACTTCGCAAGCTAGTGGTGCTAAGGCATTCATTTCCCTGCCCAGGTGAGACTAGCTCTTAACTGGTTACTGAGGAGAGGTCATAAATACTCTGGTTCCTTCACCCTTTGGGTGGCTGACTGAGGTTCTGCCTTGGCTCAGAGTTTTCCACAGATGATGCTCCAGTTGCCCGTTGGTGGTAACTAGTTTCCTAACCCATTTTTTTTGGCTTCCTTTCCTCCCCTCTCTCACCCTGTTCTTACTTCTGAACCAGTGACCCAGTGTCTCCTAGGATTCCCCCTCCTATAGATAGTCTATTTCCACATATAAGTTCCTATCTTGTGGTTACTTCTGGGGAGAGCCCACGCTACTTCAAAATTCTAGTGCTGCCCAATTACCAGAAATAACAATGTACTAGAGCATCATTCAGGACTAACTAGTTTCTCTCTGTGTCTTTCTACTCATATTCTGCTATGTTAAGGACAGAAAGGGGACCTTCTAAACCTGAGACACAGTTGCCAGAGAACAATTTCCTTCCTGTGAACTTAGAAGATAATGGTTTTTTTTAAGTGAAAGACTCAACTAACATAATACCAGGCAAGAGTCACCTGATGGCAAATCAAATTACAATTCACTGGCTAGAACAAGTAATTAAATATAAGGGGGTAATGGGAAAAGGAGAGAGTCACAATCCCAAAGCCCCTCTATCACCTCTCAAGGACTCCTGTTTGCCTCTGAATCACTCCTGCTTCAATTAACATTGATTGAGCTTGCCTAAAGTGCCTGACTCTTGTCAAATCCCATTACAGGAGACTCCAAGATACTATCTGTCTGCAAGCTTTTGTTGTGCCGGGACGTTTTTTTTTTGTGGGAATATTGAATATTGTGTAGAGTAGCTAACACATTGATCAGGGCTGTAATACAGAGGTTTACTTTTTCTGGCATGGCAGTTTTGTAAGTGGAATTTCATTTTTGCCATTATTATTATCAACTAGAACCAATTCTCTTAGGTTCAAGTTATGATGCTCTAAAAAAGCATGTCAAAGTGACCCACTACTGTTTTTAAAGATAAACAGTGAAAATGTCAACCTGTAAAGTAAGAAAATGTGATTGAAGCTTTGTTGTAGACATCACATACTGAATCTACTTTTTTGTTGGAAAGAGACACACAAAGGAACATGTTTTCTCCATGGGGTTCTCAGTAAAAGATTCTGTTTCTTTTATTGGAGATGTAAAAGGAATTATAGAATGTATCTGTCTGCCTTATCTCTTTTCTTCTCTTGGCTAGGGTCTTGGAGGGTGGTGCTATATTTTATGCATTTTAGTTTTTAGTGTGTGGCTAAGGACAGAGCTTTCTTTCTGTTAGGTACTCTATCTTTATTCACAATAATTAAACTAAGGGCAGCGCCTGTGGCTTAAAGGAGTACAGCACTGGCCCCATCTACCGGAGGTGGCAGGTTCAAACCCAGCCCCAGCCAAAATAATTAAACTAGAAAATTGAAACTATTACAGATTTCCTTCTGAATTTTAAAGTATCAGAAGTGTCAGCCCAAGTCTGTGCTTAGTGGAGGAGGGAAAAAGAAATCAAAGCCTCATCTTTGAATGCACCCTTAGATGTTGAAGAGCAAGATTCTTCTTAGGAAAACATGAGAGAATTACATTGTTCTTGGAATTTTTAATGAACAAGGACATTTTGTATACAGAAACACTGTTATTGGAAACTTTATTTTGGGGGAAAACATTTTAATGTTCACATTTTTAAAAAGCTTTATCAATATTTGGAGGCAGGGTCTCAGTCTGTTGCCTAGGCTAGAGAGCAGTGGTATCATCATGGCTCACTGTAGCCTCAAACTCCTGGACTCAGCCTCTCAAGTAGCTGGTACTACAGGCATACGTCACTATGCCCTGTTAATTAACACTCACAATTTAGACACAAATTTTTAATTTTTTTCCCTAAGCATTTAAATTCTTTTGCCACTAATAAAACATAGTTTATGAATGGAAACATCTCTGATATTTACATGCTGATTACAAATTCTCCTAAATATTTTAATAGAATGTCTACGAATTTTATTAAAAGCTTCATAAGCTTTAAAAACAGATGTTTCATACATGTGCCTACAAGCATATACACAAATCACATTGGGAGTCAAAGTTTTTATACCAACACTTAAGACTGTTTTTTTTTTTTTTTTGAGACAGAGCCTCAAGCTGTCCCCCTGGGTAGAGTGCCATGGCATCACAGCTCATAGCAACCTCCAACTCCTGGGCTCAAGCAAGTCTCCTGCCTCCGCCTCCCAAGTAGCTGGGACCACAGGCGC
>CAUYQV010099980.1:0-23961 GCA_963574575.1 Galagoides demidoff | reverse complement strand
TACACACTGACGACCACTTTGCTATTATTTGCATTGTCATTATCAAATGCTATCCTAGATGGTAGCACAGGACTGACTATGCAGCACTCGGAACCAGATCACCAAAGTTCGCATCCTGCCTTTGTCATCTGAGGAGCATAGATGCTGCATATAATAGAAAATTCAATAAAGTGTGGTATATGTACAGCATGGAATATTATGCAGCCTTAAAGATGGAGATTTTACCTCTAACATGTTTACATGGATGCAGCTGGAACATATTCTTCTTAGCAAAGTATCTCAAGAATGAAATAAAAAGTAGCCAATGTACTCAGTCTTTCTTATGAAAGCTATAAACCAATTATAGCCCAAGAAGAAGAGGAAAGGGGAGAGGGAGGGGAGGAGAGGGGGGAAGAGGGAGGATGGGTGGAGGGAGAGTAATTGGCAGGACCACACTGATGGTGCATCTTACAAGGGTACATGGGAAATTTACTAGGTATAGAATATAAATGTCTTAACACAATAACTAAGAAAATGCCAGGAATGCTATGTGAACCAGTTTGATGAAAACATTTCAAAGTGTATATAAAACCAGCACATTGTACCCCATGACTGCATTAATGTACACATGTATGATTTAACCAAAAAAAAAAAGAAAAAGAAAAGAAAGAAAATTCAAGTTAAATTTATTTTACTGTCCTGCATAACTGGAAATTTAATAATAGAAAGAACTTGGGATTACCTGACTAACGTCAACAACGTAAGCAGGAGTGCGGATTCCGACTGCTCCATCTTCCCCAGGTCAGCACATCAGGAGGATGGCAAGAAGGACCCGGCCCAGGGTGGTCGGGCTCCCAGCTCCCTCCGCCATGCTCAGCAGACGTTCTCCAGGCGAGACCTGAGGTCACCTGCGTTGGCCACTTACCGGGCATCCCCAGTCTTGACTGTGGTGTGGAGACCAGGCAGGGGTCAGATGGGGTCAGCCTGGGAGCACCCGGTGCTGCAGGACAGACTGGGTCCCGGAACAAAAGTGTTAGTGTTTTAATTTTCCACAAAGGTTTTCTGTCAGCTGCACATCAAAACAACTTAATCACGGAAACACAAATAAAGCGCTTGCCTCTTCCTGCCTGAGAAGTCCACGGAGAGGCGCCCAGCTCTGGGGCAAGGCTCTGCAATTCTCGGAGCAGGTGGCGCCCTCGGAACGGCTGCGTCATCACCTCCGCGCCCTGCGTCATCACCTCCGCGCCTGCGTCACCACCTGCGCATCTCCCGTCACCACCTCCGCACCCTGCGTCACCACCTCCGCGAGCTGCGTCACCACCTCCGCATCCTCTGTCATCACCTCCGCGCCCTGCGTCACCACCTCTGCATCCTCCGTCATCACCTCTGCGCCCTGCATCCTCACCTCTGAGCCCTGCCTCCTCTTTCAAGGACACGATGCCTCTGTCCTGCACACATCGACTTCAGGGTCCGGACAGAAAGAGGGAGGTGAAGCGGAGCAGCGGCAAGGCTCGAGGCCCACACTGCACAGTCCCAGGTACCTGGGTCACCATTTGGGTCTCCTCTGGCTGAGCTGGGTTGTGGGGTCATCCAGCTAAAGAAAAGGCCAGGAATGGGTATGCACAGGGTTTCTCCCTTTATATCTCACTCTCTCTCTTTTTTAACCTAACACCCCTGGAATGCCATGAACCATGTGTCATAAGCCATAATTCTTTCTCACTGTAGGGAAACAACTTTCATTTCTGGGAAGTTTGCTTAGGGCAATTTCAAAATAAATCTGGTATTTTTCCCACAGAAAGCGAATCAAAAAGTAATACCTATTACTCCCTTATTTCCATTTTGAAAAGGCAAAACCAGAAATTCTTGATGCAGACTATAACAAGGGAATAAATTAAAGAATTTCAATTTGATTGGACACATTTATATGCAAACACCATGCAAGTTACAGGGAGTGAGGTAAATGTGAATAAGAGATGGTCTCTGCTCTCCAGTGACCCACTGTCCAGGGAGGAAAAAGTTGCCCGATGGACATCAGACCCTTACCTTTTAGATGAAGTTGCCTCAAATCTCAATCTCCTCTCTTCGAGGAAAATCCAATGTTATCCTCAGTATTTCTGCAAATTCCATGATGGGGAAGAGGGGGGAGGAAGAGACATTCTCAAGCTCACCTCTGAATTGTTTTATGCCTCTGTTGAATCCCTGCTCACTGCTCAGCAGACATGCACAGAGAACACAGGCCCTGCCGCTCAGTTCTGCACAGGGGTACACACAAATACAGAGTCCCCACATCCACACACACATGCTCACATGCACTTGCACACACAGTCACATGCACACATATATGTTCCCACACACACTCACACATGCAACATGCACATTCACATGCATACATATGGTCATATACAGACATACGCTCATGGATAGGCACATGCTCACACATACGCAACATGCATACTCACATGCACACAAATGCTTAGATAAATTCACTCACATATAATCACATGCATACACATATACACACATATACTCACACACACACTCACATGAACACACATACATTCACATACACTGGTGCTCAATGCACAGACACTCACACTCACATTCATGCACACACAGACACATTCACACACATTCACAAAGCCACAGAAAGGCCTTGCCATGGCAGGGCACTTTAGTAAAGGTTTAAAATGTGAGGGGCACATCTGTGAACACTGTCACAGAGTGTCAGCCGCCTGAACAGCCCCGGGCTCTCTCCCTGCCTCTGGCCCTGAGTTCTCCCCACATGGCTCTCACCACCACGTGCTATTAGGGCCTTCACAATATCTACTCAGTCCTGGATGAACACAGCTCCAGATTTGCATTTAGATGCACATTTGGGCTTCTTATTCACTTTTTAATTTAAGACACAAATGTTCATGGAGCACTTCTGAGGTCCAGACACCCCTCTAGGCCTGGGGATGAGAGGTGAGCAGAGCGGGCCTGGCCTCTGCAGATCCAGGGTGGTGCAAACAGACAGGTACTGCCAGGCATTTGGAGAGCACCCCGAAATCAGGTACCTGTCAGCAAGCCCCCGATGCAGGGCACACTGCAGCTCCTGTTGCTGGCTCAGGGGAAAGCAGAGGACAGAGGTGCCTGAGAGGTCTTTAGTGGGTGTGAGGTGCAGGGCTGATGTGCTGTTGCTAAGAAATGGTGTCCTGAGAAAAGTGAGATGTCCAGAGTGATGACTAACCTTCTGTTCCCCATGGCACCGGGGTAAGTGGACATACACACACAGAAAATAGTCCATGAGCTTGCCAAAGATGCTCATTTTTAGACAAATGGAAATGAAAGTATAATGAGAGACATCCCTCTATACCTACGGCAATGGCTAAAATTTAAAAATCTGCCACTACACAGAACGTGGAGTGCTGTCATCCTCACACACTGCCAGAGGAAACACAAAATAGGCCAGTCTGGGGTCTGGGAAGCATGTAATGGTTGTACACACATGTGTGCTTGAACGTACTGTGCCCACCACAGGGCTTTTTGCTGTCCGCTCCCTCCATCCTTGTCTGGTTAAAGGCCAGTTATTCCCTCAGCTCAAGGATGCTTCAACTCGAACATGATTTACAAAGAGAAGGGAGTCAGAAGGCTCGTTATGTCATCCAGGCTCCTCCATGGACAGGTGCCGGCCAGCAGGGCCTATGGCCATCGCTAGCGTGGCTTCTGTTCCAGTGTGGGTTTGCTTCAGGAGCTTGATGGAATGAATGAATGAATGAATGAATGTTCATTTCTCATGTAGAAAGTATGAGAAAGAGGATGAAGGAAGAAAAACACCAGCCCTGTGCTGGATTCAAGATACCTGTGGAATAGAGTCTTCGAGAGATAATTGGAGACCTGGCTTCAGTTAAACTTTTGAATTGATTAAAATCATCACATCTCCTGTAAGAAGAGAGACGTGTGAGCTGCGCCTTGTGAAGCAGCCATGAGGGTGACATTGAGGGAGTGACCGTGGTCACCGAGGCTGTGGTGGGCATAGTGACCCCAGCAGCTTGCCTATATAAAATTGATCTAGGATTCTATATTGCTTTTTTAACATAAACATCTATAAAAAGATGTTTCAATCCTTGGTTGATTGGAAACATATTCATTATTGGAAAATAAGAGTAATTTGACCATAGTTTCATGTTTAATTTCAGAAATAAGTAAAATATGATTGATAATGCTCATACTTAAAAAAATCTACACCACTAATTTTAAAATCATGGGTACAGAACTCTAATTTTCAATGTGTAGCAATTTATATTAAGTCTGAAATTACTTCAAAATGAAAGATGAAAGTTGATTTCTGTATGATTGGATAGACAGTTCAACTTTATAGGTCTCTCTCTAAATATTTCTACTAATTGTCAAGCTCTTAGAGCCTGAATCTGTTCCCTAATTTTCCATTTCGTTGGTCACTCTTTGATCTGTGATTTTCTGTGGTTCGAGTCGGGTTCTTCATACCTTACACCGTTGTCTCCCTCCTCCTCTCCTTTTCACTAGCCAGGTGTCCACTGTGCACAAGGTTTTTATAATAAACACATTTTTATTGACCTCAAGTCATGCAGACTCTAGTTGGGGAGCTTGGCCTTTAAAATACAGCTGTAAGCCAATATGATCAGTGGTAAGACAAGTACTTGCAAATTGTCATGGTCAAGGAGAATTTGTGCCTTGAGGCTGGGTCTGTGGTATCCAAAATTCTGACACTCTATGAACTGCTTTGTCTTAATTCAAAAAAGAGCCAGCGCCACCTGTGACTTCTTTGTGAAACCAATATATTAATGCGTTAACACTTTCGGTTTAACAAGGTAAGTCTAGGGACAAAAGCGCTGTGTAGAAATCTATATCCCAGGGATAGGAGTTTGCATGGTTAAGTCAGGTTTGGTCTTATTTTTAACTACTTTGTTTTCTTGCATTAAACATCAGTCTAAGGACAAAAATTTAAAACCAGGTCCCCCAAAATCAGCTAAATGACTTTGTGTTTTTAGGTCTCCGTTTCCTGAATACCTCAGGCACTGGTCCATCGTTCCACACAGACAACAGTGATGAGAAGTGGTCTGTGCAGTGGCGGCTGCACTCAGATCTCTCCTGCTCCTCTTGCTTTTGTGTTGAGAATGTTGTTAACCCCTGAGGGCAAGGGCCAAGCCTTCAATAGTTCATTACCAACTGTTATGACGATATTTATTTGGTATATTTTGATTGTAATTTTTAAGACCTCTTCACTTATATTGTCTTCTTTTAATTCAAAATGCAGGTAGGGGATTGAAAGTTGTGTTCAGGCTCTGGGAAAGGTGGGGACACAGAGGCAGGTGACTGCTGACTGATGTCCTGGTGTTGCTTAGCCAGGAGGGCAGCTCCACCTTCAGCTGGGGTCTCCACATCCCACCCCAGCTCCTGCAGCAGCCAGGCAGGTGAACGCCTATAAAATGTGGCCTTGGCTTGCCAGAGCTGCCTGTAAATCCTGAGCCCAACATTCTGGAGGGAAAGGTCATTTCTCTGAGTGAGGGAAAGAGAAAGTACAGAATGTGAAATCACCTGCTGGCAATCTCTTTCAAAGATGTGAACTTGGTGGCTCTTGGAAGCAACAGCAGGAGGGAAAACTATAGCAGGTAAGAATCTGAGACCAATCCTCCTGAACTTGCCAGTCCGGTGCCCAGGGCGCTAATGCTGGCTGTGACAGAGGCCCCCCGGCCCCTGACGAGCCAGGGCAGCCAGAGACGGCAGCTCCCTCCCCCAGGCCCGACTGCTGGCTGCGCCTCAGCTGGCCCCTCTGCTTTGTCAGTGTGGGGTCTATTGATGCACAGACAGCGGGGGGAGGAGGTGCTGAAGCCGCAGTTTGAAGACCATTTCCATAACTTTCCAGAGAACTGGCAGGTCGGAAATGAGTCGATAGTTCAGATAGATTGTCAGGTAATAAGGAGAGTCGTTAGAACAGGGGAATAACAGCAGCTGCTTTAAATGGAGCAGGGACTCAGCCAGATGTCGAGGTGGGAGCCACGCTGCTGGCTGCAACAGAGCCCCATCTTCTGCACATCCCCGAAAGGGCCACGTGGGCCGGGAGTTCAAACAATAGGTTGACAGCTGCAGCTCCCAAATTGCCTTCATCTCTCCAGCGAGTGTAGCCACAATGCAGTCAGGAAAGACAGATTGATCTCGTGTTCAAAGACTCACAGAACTGAAAAAAAATACCAGTGACTGGGGCTCAACGGCCTCAATTACTTGTACGAAATGAACTGGAAAAATTTGGCAAGTCAAGAAATTAAGGGACACAAAAGCTGGTTCCACATCTATGCTGCTATGAAGAGCTCACAGTGAACGCACGTACTCTCGTCAGTATTTGATTCAATTGAATGGCACAAAACTCAGCTCCCGAGTTCTTGAGTGTCTGGACAGGTGAAAGGACGAGAGTCTTCCATGGTGGAGTCAGCCATCTCCTGACATTTGAATGTCTGTGCATTCATCTAGGAAGCTTTAGATGAGGGCCTCTTGGAAGCGAAGTGACTATGTTGTGCCAGAAATGCTGACGGACCCCGAGGCGAGAAGTGGGAGTCAGGGCGCTCACACTGTCTGGGTCCCAGACAAGGCCACTGCACACCCATGTCACACAGGTGTATGTGCTGAAGGATGATCTGGCTCTGTGAGAACAAACCACAGTCACTTCTAACACAACCACAGAGGCCAACGCTACACATATTTCATGTCTCCTACTCCTTGTCCGTGTTTCTGCCTCCCCCTTACTCTTCCAGTAAGGGCCCAACCAATTGCCACTTCCCAAGAGAGCTGCTTCTGGCCGTTGTCTACACGTCACTGTTGGTCGATAACTCGAGTTTGGCCCTTGGTGCCTGTGTCTGTGGTGGCTAACTGCCTGTGCAACTTCCTGCAGTTGCCAACACAGGCTATGGTTGTTTATAATTTTGTACCTCTAGTCCTAGCACAGTGCTTGGCACAGAGTTGGAAATGAAGAAATGATGACTGGTTTAGCCTTCACATCCCAGGGAGACCACTGTGCTGAGAAGATGAAGCATCCCTCGGTAGGCAGCAGTGGCTGGAGGGCAGGAGGTGCCCCAGGCAGGCCTCACGGAGCCCCAGATACACAGGGATCTGGGCACAGAAGAGGGGCTGCTGGGCACCCATGGCTGCCGCCTTGTCCTCGCTGCACCATCAGTGCGGTCCGTGGGAGCCAGGGCGTGGAACCCAAGAATGGGGTGGAATGCAGAAGAAGTTTGCTGAGCACAGACTGGCAGGTGTCTGGGGGCTTGACGGGATGCCTGCTGTAAGTGGGTCTTTCTGAGAGTGCATTCATGGTGTCAATGTGATTTCTCTACTGGCCCCTCAGAGGTGGCTCGTGGTCTCTCTCTGGACATTCTCAGCACTCACCCGTGTCCAGCCACAGTTCCAGGGTATACTTGCTCTCAGGGCCCTGTTTATTTTGGGGGTTGCCTCTGGGCTCTCATCCACCACCTGGATCCCAGCCTGCCAGAGCTCTCCCCAGCCTTTGCTGTCTCTGCTTTGCCCCTAATTAAATCCGCCACCAAGACCCACTAATTGTTTGAAAAGAAAAAAGAATCTTCACTGCTGGCTTACCTCGCCCTCTCTCCCCATTTCTGCCGCTTTGCCCTCTGTCATGACCTGGATTAGAGCACAAGCCACGCCTCCCCCTCTGGTGCCCCTGATCACCCTCGGTCCTGGACTTCACAGCCATCCTCCTGACCGCTGCCTCGTCTCACACCTGCACTTCCTCTCGGTGAGGCTCAGTCTGGCTCTCTGTGGTCCAGTGTAGCTGCACTTCCTGCATGCCCCATCCTCGAGGGCCATGGGGCCTGTGTCCTCACCTGGGGCCTCTCCACCTTGGCTCGGGTCAAGCTGATGCTCTTCTTGTCCTCACTGGACAAGCCCCTCTCTCTTATAGGAAGCAACTCAGGTTCTAAATTCATAAGGAACATGCTCCCAGCCATTCTAACCCAGGGAGAGTTCCCTCCCTCCTCTGAGCTCAGGACACCCGTCTTAGGGTAAACTACATATGACACTTGGTCAGCAGTGTTGTTTGAAGATATTCCTCTTTTAGATTCTGGAAGAAAAGATCATATATTTGTTCTTCAGTGTAACCTACATCCCCGGCTTAGAGCAAGAGCTAAGGAAAATGTCCACAAGCACGTTGACTCGATGCACACACGTGGCGTGCCTTAGGGAGCTGAATTTGACAGCTGGTGGGGCATTAATGGGCTGGACCTCATTGCCGAAGTGGACCACATAGGAGCCCTTTGGCTTGTTTCTAGACCTGACCAGAGAAGGGGCACCATCTTAACTGGGCAGCCTCAGGGGAATTATTCCCATTCCTAGAAAAAGGAACACACTGACAACCCTTCTGTGATCCCCAAGGCCCCACATGTATGAACTCAGGTACCTCTTCCACAGTCCTCACCTGCCCCGGGGAGCACTTGCTTCTTCTGTCTTGTTAGAGAACATTCCTTTCCCTGTCACCAAGATCCTGAGACTGTCCTGCCTTCTCTGTCACCTCACAGGTCAGCATCTTTCCCCAGATGGATGGAACCTGGACATCTGGACATTTATCCGAACCAGCAGGATCCTCCAATATGGAAAAGTGGAAAGCCCTGAGGCTTCAGAGCTGGCTGTGTGCCAAGGAGACGACCCACTTGGGGGCCTGGGAGACTGATGAAGGACCTGGATCACGTCACAAACATCCACCACGCACACAGTGCATCCGACTCAAACACAGGGAAAGTCTCATGTGCTCCTCAAGGCAGGAGCTTGCTCACTGACAATCCTTTCCCAGCTCCATCATGATGTCCTCGTGAATGCTGGCCATCCTCTGAAAATCACCCCCACTGCTGGGCATTCTGACCCATTACTGGGCTGATGATGGACTTATAAATATCCAGTTGGAACTTGGCTAGTACTGTATTTGAATATGTCAAATGAAAAACAACTTAAAAAATGTTTAATATATGTTTAAAACAAGCATGCTCAGCATTGTTATGTAAATTATGGTTTATAAGAGTCCACATCAAAATCCTTTAGGGTGTTAGGAAGACAGCCAGCGAGCACAGGCAGTAAGCTCTGGTTCAGGACAGCACATGCCATCCTGGTGGGTTTCCAGTCCACACAGTGTGGCACAGCATGTGAACCCAGCCTGTGTAGCCAGGAATCCTACCCAGCTGACCTTAATGACTGAGGATGGGTATATGACCCAAATTCACCCAGCGAGACTTATGCTAACAAGGGAAAGAGAAGCTCTTTTGAGTAGACTGTTGCCCGTAAGAGTGGAGCCTGAATCTGCCGCACATCCCTGCAAAGATTTAAAATAATTAGTCCTGATGGCCTGGCCTGTGTCTTGCTGGAATGAACATCCGTTCCACACTGGGGTTTTCAGGTACATTTCCCTTTTTCTCAGCATTCCTGAGGTGCAAATTCCATAAATTAAAATTCTCCCATTTCTGTATATAGTTTGATGAATTTTGTTAAGTGTATGTAACCATACACAAACACCCTCACAATCAGGTCTTTGAAGACTTCTGTGTCCCCTCGGAAAGCCCCTAATGTCTTTGTGTCAATCTACATCCTACCCCTGGCCCCAGGCAAACACAATTGGCTTTCTGGTGCCGTTTGGACTCTTCTAAGATTTACCGTAAGCGGAATCCCCAGCACTGAACCTTTGTGCCTGACTTCTGTCATGCGGCATGATGTCTGTGGGTTCATCCACACACCTGGGTACCTTTAACTGCTAAGCATTATTCCCTCGTGTGGATATGCTCCATTTCACGTCCACACTCACCTGCTGTGAACTTGAGCTGTTTCCAGGTTTCGGCTGTTAGGAATAAGGCGGCTATTGAGTATTTGCAAACTGATCTTTGTGTGGAAACCTCTCCATTACTACTAGATAAACATGTAGGAATAAAATTTTCGAGTTCAATAATAAGTCTGTACTAAACTCAGAAGACACTGCTCCACTGTTTCCCCAGGCAGCTGTACAATTTTGCCTTCTCACGAGCAGTGTGCAAGAGTTGGTTCCAGTGAGTGCCCACACTTGGAATTCAAGCTTGTTAAGTTTAACCGTTCTAATATGGGCATAAGCACTGGTGTAAATATTACCTTTCTGTCCAGCCATATTGTGCTAGTTGGCTATTTGCATACCTCGTTTTGTAAAATCCCTTATGAAATCTTATGCCCCCCACCCTTGTTGCATTGCTTGTCTTCTCGTTGCTGAATTTTAGGACTTACCTACATACCATGACTGCACACCCTCTGCCAGGTTTCTGGACTGTAGTATCTTCCTCTAGACCATGGCTTGCTTTTCTGTTTCATAATGGTGTCTTTTGAAGAGCAGGCCAAGTTATCAGCCTTTTTCCTCTTATGGCTTTTAACAATTTTTTTCTATTTAAGAAATTTTAAGAAAGCTTTTAGGAGTTTCTTTAAGAAACTTTTTTCTTAAAGAGTATTTAAGAAAATTTTTGAAAGAACTCATTGGTAAAAACATCTAGGCATAGAGGCTTGGCACATGTAGCACAGCGGTGATGGTGCCGGCCACATACACTGAGGCTGGTGGATTTGAACCTGGCCTGGGCCAGCTAAACAACAACGACAACTGCAACAAAAAAAATAGCTGGACATTGTGGCAGGCGCCTGTAGTCCCAGGTACTTAGGAGGCTGAGGTAAGAGAATTGCTTATGCCCAAGAGTTTGAGGTTACTACGAGCTGTGACACCATGGTACTCTACCGACATGAGACTCTGACTCAAAAAAAAAAAAAAAAAAAAAAAACTAAGCATAGAGATTCTGTGTGTTTGCATATATGCAAAGGTTTTAATTTGTATTTAAATGTCTTTAGTAGACATAATGTTGCTCAGATTTTCTATTTGTTATTGAATCAAATTTTATAATTTATCAAATAATTTGTCTACTTCTTCTAAATCACCAAATTTGCTGACATAACTTTAAATAAAATTTCTGTAATACCCTTTTAATATCTGTAGGACCCCTATAGATGTCTGACAAGGTTCAGTATGACTTTCTCTTTTTATCTAGTCTGAAAACCTTTGGCTTTTATTAGTCAAAAGATCAGCAAACGTTTTCTTTAAAGGGCCAGGTGATACATAGTTCAGCCTCCCGGGCTGTCTACAGCCTCTGCTGCCCCACTTCCCCCATACAGATGGCCTCACCACCACCATCATGTTCGTCTTCATCTTCTTTTAAGAATTTTTTTAGAAAAAAAAAAAACATTCTTAGTTCATGGGTCAAATGAAAACAAGATTGAGGTCATGTTGTTTGCTTAGGCCAAAGCTGGACACCTCTGATGTGAGGCTAGTTTATTTACTCGTCAGATGTAACCACCCACGTGGCTGCTCACACATCTAACCTGTTACTGTCTGCTCTGCACTGGTCTGATTTCTCTTGTTCTTCGCCTGTTCAGTCAGTGTTTTAAATGCATTAAACAAGTCTATTTAGTATGTCCTTTTAGTTTAATCTACTGAGTGTTCAGCTGTTTTTCTTTTGTCTTTTTGTGTTGCTCTAGATCAGTGGTTCTCAACCTTCTTAATGCCACAGCCCTTTAATACAGTTCCTGTGGATCTCGACCCACAGGTTGAGAACCACATCTCTAGGTAACATAACACAACATTCCCCCTTTAATTTCAAGTCCATACTAACATACACCTGATGTAGAGTAGGACATTTATATTAGTGTCTCTCCATTGTTCCACTCCCTTGACCTTTTATTGTCATGTGTGTTATGTCAATATACATTACAAATGTTCAGATAGATTGCTTATAAACTTTGCTTTAAGCATTCATATTTTATTTTCATAAAAATCAAGAGACTCAGAGACATACATTCCCATACACAGTGTACTGATATTTACCGTTTCCTGTGTTCTTTACCCTTCTCACTAAGCTAAGGTTTATCTGAAGCCCTCAGTTGAAAGACATCAGGTCTACTAGGGAAGAATTCCATCAGTGATTGCTTATCAAGAATGCCCTCATTCTGCTCTTGTTTGTGAAGGATAGCTTCAGTAGATAGAGAAGGTTTTCCTCGTTTTACAGAACTGTAAAATGTTCTCCCAAGTTTTCTGGACTCCATTGTTAGAGAAAAGAAGTCTGCACAAATTATATCACTCTTTCTCATATGTGAATTGTCTTTTTCTCTTTCATTGCTTTAAAGATTCACTTTGTCTTTGGGTTTTTAGTGGTTTGAAGAGTGTGCAGAGGTACTTTTTTTTTTTTGTATGTATTTTATTTGGGGCTTTTTAAACTGCATGGATTTTTTTTTTTTTTGCAGTTTTTGGCTACGGCTGGGTTTGAACCTGCCACCTCTAGCATATGGGGCCAGTGCCCTACTCCTTTGAGCCATAGGCGCTGCCCCATGGATTTTTTAAAATTAATGCTTTTATCAAATTTGGGGAATGTTCAGGCATTATTACTATTTGAAACTTTTTTTTTTTTGAAACGGAGTCTTACTTTGTTGCCCTCAGTAAAGTGCTGTGGCATCAAAGCTCACAGCAACCTCAAACCCTTGGGCTCAAGCAACTCTCTTGCCTCAGCCTCCAAGTAGCTGGGACTGCAGGCATGTGCCACTACACCCAGTTAATTTTTCTATTTGTAGTAGAGACGGGGTCTTACTCTTGCTCAGGCTGGTCTCAAATTCCTGAGCTCAAGCAATCCACCCACCTCGGCCTTCCAGAGTGCTAGAATTACAGGTGTGAACCACCATGCCTGGTCTTACTCTAAATATTTTTGTATGATTTGTATATTCTTTCTACATTTCTGAAACTTCAGTTGACTATATGTTAGAATCCTCAATATTGTTCAACAGATGTCTTAGTCTTCATTTTTATTCAATCCCTTTTTCTGTGTTCTTTAAATCGGATATTTGAAGTTGATCTATGCTTTAGAATTTGATTTTTCTATGAATTCAATGCTGCTGATAAATGCGTTTAATGAGTTTTTATTTTTTAGGTTGTGCTTTTCACCCCTAGAATTTGCATCTGGTTCTTTATTATATTTTTCATTTCTCCATTGAGATTTCCTATCTGTTCACTCATTAATAGCATATTTTCATTGAATTATTTGATTATATTTTAAAAATATGTTTGAACATGTTTATAATAGCTTCTCTTAAGTTTTGACTACTAATCCAAATTCAAAACTCACTTCCAGATATGTTTCCTGATTAATTTCCCAGTTAGGCTATCCTCCTTATATTCATGGCTTATAATTTTTGATTGAAAATGAGACAATATCGAAAATACATTGTAGCAGCAGTGGATTCTGTTTGTTTTTCAGAGGTTTTATTTATTTGTTCATTTTGTCTATTAGGAAATTAATGTGTTTGTGTACAAACTGTAAAGTCTCTCTTAATCTCACTGTGCAGTTACTGACAGGCCTGTTCAGATTTTTTGAAGCCTATGTGTCTCCCTTGTTCCTGTTTAGAATTCTCAGCCAGCAATTCAGTAGGAGCTTTTGCTCTGATTTCACAAACCAATTAGGCTTCTGTCATCTGGGCAAATTATCTCTGGTATAGGGGTGCATCTTAAAAATCAGCAAGTTTTCAAAGGGATCCTCTGGGATCCCTGGAGTCTTGTATACAAATGCACGGTTTAGCCATCACCAAGGACACCTGGAAACTTACTACCTCAGTTCTCCTCTAGCCATGATGGTACTGAACCTGCCTTCAAATTCCCAGAAGCTCTGCCCTACATGGAATACACCACCCTTGGCTATATAAATTGTCTTTTCTTCCCCCATGAAAGACCTGGGGTCACAAGAATGCGTCCAGGAAGGAAAATCACACACACATTATTCTCATTCAAAGCAGTAGTAAAGCTTTGCAGGTTGTCCCGTAAGCCTATGAGAAGCACAGAAGGCTCATGTGATCTCCTCATGCTCTTGGAAATGCTCTCTATATGTTTGTGTGGTGTGGGCCTCACCAAGGTGCACGCATCTGAAAACACTCCCAGGTCACTGCAGGGACCGCCTTTGTCCGTTGTCTGTGTAGACATGAGGTGTGTATTAAATCATAACATTTCCTTTAAAATGCTTTCAACTTTTTCTCTTTAGAAAAGGAATTTTAAATAAATTAATTGCCATAATAGCATGAAAATGGATTCAAGAACATTAAGAACTTTTTAAAAATATTGATTACATCATTTTTCTTGATGCCATGTTAATTTGACTTTTTGAATTTACAACATTTACAATAGCGTATAGACACACATGTGAGGCAAAGTGAAACCAACTTCATTTAAACCCTTTCTTATTTCTTTGTTCCTCCGTTTTTCTTAGTTTCTATTTTATAACATAAATACATGGATCAGAGTCACCCACGGTGATGGTTAAAGTTCTGAATCATGGGCCCCTCCTCACTTGCCCTCTATAATAATATCTCTAGGTAAAACCTAGGAGACCTGTATTTTAAACTAAATTTCTTGGGCAAGTCTTATTTACGTTGAAATTTTCCGATGAAGATGTAGAATGTCAAAGTATCTTTTTACGAGTTAGACTTTCAGGCATTTGCTGCCCTTATTCTTGGGCCTGCTCATACACACTTACTGTAAGGAAATGGTCAGAGTGGACGGAACACTGCAGCCCCTGTAGGTGAACATTATCACGTTACTCACAGGGAGGTTTTAGGAACCACTTAGGTGTCCAGCAAGGAGAGAATGACTGTACAGATGTGCAGAGTAATTCTGTTGTATTCTGGACATTAATACTATGTTTATGGAAAGAACAATAAATACAACACTGTAAAATAATAAAGCAACATCGAGTTATAAGTGTGACATTATTAAATCAATATAAAAATACATATTGATACATTTAAAGATTAGAAGGAAATAAAATCAACTATGCCAAGGTGATAACAGAGATCATGAACAAAATTCTTCTTTAATATTTCATATCGTGACTGTACGTCAAAAACAGAATTTTAAGGAAATCTGGTAATGATTAAATTAGATAGTACCGACTTTTAAAAACTATAGTCAGCTCAAGTTTTTTTGTTTTCCTGTAAAGCTCACTAAGCATCGCTCCGTCTCTGAACTCCAGTGGATGTTACTAAATGTAATAGTCAATCAGCAATTACAAAGCGGAAAAAATCTGGGCATTATCTCCTGGGGACAGGAGTGGTGCTTGCTGGGTCAGGGTACTGAAATCGTGGTGTGCCGGGTGCAGAGCCCAGGGCTTGAAGTCATGGTGAATTGGGTCTGGTAGTTAAGGGTCTTGTGTCTGCCAAGTTAAGGAGCTTGGTTTCTCCTTTGAGGCCACAGGGTAAAGATATTTTTCTGGATAGGTGAATATTTGGGCTTGTTTGAAGCTGAGTGGAGAGAGGCAATGGAGAAGCAGGGGTCGTGATACAGACAGGAGTGGATTCTGAGACTGGCCGCCTGATAGCCGAGCCACGCTGTGGTAACAGCAAGTGTGAGCGTGGGTTACCTGGACTGTCCTGCGGAATCCCCAGAACCCCACCTTCCAAACAGTCGCTCGTGCCAATCAAGTTGCTGTCTCTGTGCAAATTTGGACTTCCTTTTGGATTAGAAATTTCTAGATAGAAATGCCACTTGTGAAGTAAGATTTTGGTTATAAAGAGGAAGAAGAAAACAAACATTAGCTTTTTGGTCATGAAAGGGTCATGACTACATGAACAGAATTGATTATCTCCAGAATATTAAGCATTAGGCCTGGCAGGTGCCCCAGATTTATGGGTATAATGTCAAACTATCTTCCTGGATTAAAACTGCCTGTATTTGGTGCAGTGGGCTCTGCCAGCCAGTTCCTGTTTGCTCACAGTGGGAGGCCCGGCATGAAGTCCAGGCTAACGCCCAGCCCCAGAGCCGCAGGACAGGCTGTGCGTGTGTCTTTGTTCCCTTCAGTGCTGGAAGAGGAGTGACCTTGACTTATACCCCCAGGAGAGTGTAAATACCTACCAAGCAAAGTGCGCTAGTCGCTATTGGCTGTGCCAAGAAGACAGGGCGGGTCTTAGAACCACTCGGATCTACACAGAAGCAAAGCTCCATGTCAGCCTAGTTGCTTGTACATCGTTGATGGAGAAAATGGGTCCAGTTCACAAAAATATGAGATGGGACTGAGTGGGCTTCAGGAATACTGACGGTTACTTCACAGACCCTGGGAAGCATATTTTCGTTGCCTTCTTGATGTCGAAGTTTTGCTTCTCTTATTTACTTATTTTCTCCTCTCGAAGCCGGAGTTGTGCTTTCTCCCCCAGCTCTGCCTGGCTCAGGCCTGGCTGCCAGCTCGGCTCCTCCCACTGCAGCTCAAGTCTCCCAAGGCTGTTGTGCTCCGGGACCCCACACCCACACGTCCAGGCAAGCCCTCACCTGCATCCCTGAGTGTCCGAATTTTAAGTCCCCTCCTGGGGGCCGGACCTGGTCTTTGTTCAGCACCATTTCAGCTATTGCTCTGCACAACACTGCATTTACTGAGACGCATAAAACATAAATAATAATGGTCAGTATCCTCAGAGCTAAGCACAGGCAAATAGCTGGCTGCCAGAAGCCTGCCACTGGCAGGGGCTTTGACAATAGCCTGTCACCTCAATGTCCAGGGTAGGATTTAACCCACCTGTGTTTTCCGTTATGTGAAGTCATTTAAGGAGACTTATTTCTTTTAAATGGCAAAATGAGACAACTGAATATTTATCCTTTTAAGCATCTTTTAAAATCAAAATTACTCTTTAATCCCAATTATGGTTATTAACCAATTAGTTCTTCCACAACTCGCTTAAATAATTTATTGCAGAACACACTCAAGGACAATCCTCAAACCCAAGTACTGCTTCAAGTTCATATAATTACCCCAGCATTAGAACACCCTGCCCTCGGGAGTGAGCGGGTATGTGCGGCTTTGCCTCCGAGCTCCCGGGCTGCTTGTACAGCCTTCTGCCAGGGCAGCCAGACGCGTGGCTCAGTCTACATACAAAGACAGTCGACAATTCATGTACAGAAAACATATGGCAAACTAGACTGTAAACAAGGTGCATAAGGGCCAGAAAAAATCCCAAGAATGGAGATGCGTCTAGGGTGACCTGGGTGGGGTATGGGGAGTGTGGGTGTGCATGCCAGGCGGGGACCGGGAAGAGCCGGCAAAGAGATCCACGATGATAAAGAGTCCAGGACAAAAGAGAAGATGTGTGAAGGGCACAGCTATTTACTGCTTCAGCAACCAACTTAAATTGTAGAATAGGAAAATAGATTACATCTAGATGCTTGCCATCATTTTTCTGAAGCCTGATCAGAATAAAGTATTTATAGATAATAAGACCATGGTAAAGCAAAGTGATCTAACCATTTAAAAATGTTGTGGAGAGAAATTTATTCTCTTAAATGTCTTAGAATCACAGTTTATTAAAAACAGAGAGAAGGAGCGATTGAGAAAGAAAGATTATAGACAAAGGTAGCCTTATCTGGCTAGCCCTCATCACAGCTTTTGCCAATATGAAAACCCACCTCCTGGTTGGAGCAGAGGATCCCCACCCCAGAGCTGCAAGTCGGGCAACCTGAACCCCACACCCTGCCGTGCCCGGGGCAGATGCCTGAGGATGGCACCCTGGAGGCAGCATGTTTGACGCTCTGTCGTGCCAAGAAGGACGAGTCCCATTAATTGGGAGAGAGTCTCACCTAGAAAGCATTCATGTTTCCTCACGCTTGTCTCGGTTCCACTCTTCCAAACTTCCTCTTTAACTGGTCTTCATACAATCGACCTAAAAAGAAACAGATGTAAACGAATTTACATAAATGTAGCCCAATACACATTTCACTCTAAGAGATAAGCTTGATGAAAACATCTCTTATCACAGAATAAAGTGTGAAAAAAATTACTGAGACCTTGAAAGTAGAGTAGAAAAATGTTTGTGAACATGTAAATTTTATTTTGAAGACTCTCTAGGAATCAGCATGACTGTTACTCAGCTAACTGACTAATATGAACAAAGGCCTGGTGCAAAGTCAGGGATTCTGGACTCCAGTGAGCCTCGAAAATCAGTTTTGGAACTCAAAGTTTGGCAGAATCACGTGATTTATTATATTGTTTCATATAAAGAGATATAGCTAGGAGAATTTTATTGAAATATAGCATCCACAAATAAAAGTACAGAGAATATTTTTAAGAGATAGGGTCTGGCTCTGTCTCCCAGGCTGGAGGGAAGGAGTGTGAGCCCAGCTCACTTCAGCACGAACTCCTGGCCTCAAGCCAGCCTCCCAGCTCAGCCTCCCAAAGTGGACCAGCACTTCTTCCAGGCATGGACCACTTCTTGTAAGGAAAAATACTTGGTTCTCAACAGGCCGTGGGAGATGCCTTCGGAAATCTCCTCCCCACTCGCTCCCCAGGCTGCTTCTCTGTTGACAGGCACAGGCTACTGTTAAGATGGTGAAACTGGGTCCAGAGTTTAATTGCCCTGCTTCTTGTTTGGGACTTACAAACTAAACTTTTGATCTGAAATTGAGCATTTCATATTTAATGGCCAGATATCATTTCTGCATTTGTTTCTCATGCCAGTTCTTCTTGGCCTCTGTCCTTTTGTAACTTGATTCTTTGAATTCTCCATAATTTGGCCTCCCCCGCCAGCTTCCTACTCACACCCCCACCTTCACTAAAAATACGGGAAGTTCCTAGGCCAGATTCCCTTACCCAGGAGGCCCATATGCATTTCACTCTAACGGATAATCTTGAAATGCTGTCTTCCCGGGACGTCCCAGCATTTCCACGCTGCTCTTTGCAGCCACCTGCTCTGGAGCATTGCCCTCCACTCCACCTTCCCAGAGGTGGAGCTGCCCAGGCACCTGCACCCGCAGGCCCGGGGTGCGGTGTTCTACTTAACACCCTTTGACAGCTCCCATCATGCAGAGGACTGGGTACAGTGTCTCGCTGTGGCTGATCAGACCATTCACAACTCTGAGATGGCTACTTCATGTGTCCACTTCAGTGGGCTATGCGTTAGGTACCTAGGTATGTGTTTAAACATGCTGGTTATCTCCATGAGGCTGTTTTGGATGAGATTAGCATTTGAATCAATAGATGGAGAAAAGCAGATTTTCTTTCCTAAAGCACGGAAAGCCTACATAAAACAAAAACACTGATCCTCCCTAGAATCATCCTGCCTGGCAGCCCTGAGACCAGGACATTGCCTTGATTTTTTGCTTTTGATCTCAAACTAAAACATTGGCTCTTCCTAGGTCTAACCTGTGGAGCTCTGGGCTGGTCCTGCACACTGGGTCTCCTGGGTCTAACCTATGGAGCTCTGGGCTCTTCCTGCACACTGGGTCTCTTGGGTCTAGCCTGTGGACCTCTGGGTTGGTCCTGCACACTGGGTCTCCTGGGTCTCTAGTTTGCCAACTCACCCTGCAGATATCATGACCTGGCAGCCTCCATAATCATGTGAACTAATTCATATAATAAGCCTCTCTGTTTTATACACACACACACACACACACACACACTCTACTGATTCTCTTTCCCAGGAAAACCCTGACTGACACGTTTTCCACTCTCATCACAAGGACCCCTTTTCTGCTACCCCCTCACTGGCCATGCTATAGGCAGATTCCTGAAATCACCCATGGCCTGTCTCCTGTGTGTTCCCACCTGGACCCCTCATCAGCCTTCTGGGTCTCAGAACCCACTCAGGTGTCCTCTCAGCAGAGTCCTCTTAGGTCCCCACCTTGCCCCCTTCCCTGTGCCTTGCACACACATCTGCTGACCCCTCTTAAGTGAAGTGACTGCGGGTTTTATTAGACTATGACCTGGCACAGTGTTCTGACCCTGTGGCTTCAGCAAACATCTGTTTGCCGAGTGGATGAAAGTCAATTCCTTGGGGAGGAGACCCTTTTTCAACACGCCTTTGCATGGTTCCGTGTTTTTGGCATGTGCACGGTATACAGGTGCTAAGGCAGTGCCGTCATTAAGGGTGATCTGACGTACAAGGGACGAGTATGCTGGGCTGTTTCTAAAGTGCTTGTCTTGTCTCCTGTTGATCAGAATGCACTGTGGGAGGACCCAGAGGACTGAGGTGCCCCCACAGTCGATTAGGTGTTTGGGACATGATCAGGGCCAAAATGTGTCAATTTGGGCACTCAGAAACTTTTCTACAAAGATTCTGATGAATCACTGAGTCGTTAATGTTAACAACCAATTGAATTGTTTCCTAATTCCTACTGTTTAAACACATGGAGGTTTTTCAGTCCTGTTATGGGATTCCTCCTTCCACTTACTGAAGATGTAAAATAAAATGTCTGTCTTTTTTGTGGACTTGCTTTTGGTTTCAAATGGGAGAAACCACACACAGGGGAGATGGCTGATGAGTTTGTATCCGGTGTCATGATTCTGATGTTTTATCTACTCAATTTCCTTCATAATTTCCTGAAACTTTAAAACTAGTATTCTCCCTCAGCGTTCTAGGTGTTATTATTACCTGAAGAAAAGAAGGTGAATGGAATATCAACTGTGGCCTGAGATGGCTCCAAGATGGCACAGGTGGTTCTGATCCAAAATTTCTGGACAATGAGATTTGCTTGGCGTGTGGCAGCAGCAGCAGCAGACAGGAGATCACCGGGGCCACACTGAACACATCATCGCTGAACCCGGGGATGATGCTGCATGAGCCTCTCAGCCTCCTGGAGTGGTGGGGCCCATGACAGCTGCAGTATCCTTTTCCCTGTCACACCGTTTCTAACTAAAGCAGACGATCTTTCCTAGGGAAGCACTCTCCAGTTTTGCTACTAAATACAGAAATGCAAGGAGCTCCCCTCCATCAGTTCTTAGAAACAAACAAACAACAATACCCCCCACCCAGGATACCTTATTTTATCATTCTTGGAGTCCCGTAGAAGTGCCAGGGCTTGATCCCTGGGTATTATCAACTGTGGGGTTTGCCAGCCTGGACCCCACAGCAGCGTTGCTGCCCCCCAAGCTGACACCCTGAGGGCACGGCCTGCAGTGGGAGCTCCCGGCCGAGCTCCAGAGCCCTCATCCTTGTGGGGAAACTGGTAAACGGTGGGAAAAGAAATAATCTTGCCTGCTGTGTGAAGCCCCACGTTGTGCTGGGAGGAGGGGCTGAGAAAGCAGAATACACCCAAAGGTGGACTCAGCCTGAGGAGCAGTCCCGCTGCGGGAGCGCGCAGGGCTCTGCTGAGGCGCTGAACCTGAGCTTTGCCCCGCACACTCCCAGCAGTGAGATGTGGGAACACTTCTTCCAGCCTTCCCGCCATTTATGTGAACATGATGGGGAAGAACGGCAAAAGGAGAAAACGTAATTCATTTTCCCACATATTTTCTAAACTGAGATAGGAAAATTGTCATTTACGTTCACGGAAGTGCTGGTCACGTTCCTGGGGCAGAGCTGGTGGTCACTACGGATGGAGCTGTAACTTGTCAGAAGACTCATGGGAAGCCAGCTGTTGCTCCAGCAACTGAAGGACAGTTCACGAGTCCACAGGGTCCAGTCACTTACTCATTCACTGGGCGTTTCCACCGTGTGTCAGTCATCATGGGAGCCACTCACACAGGCAAAACACATTCCCTGCTGTAAAGACATTTAAAGCACCAAAGGGAAGTACAGGTGTGTAAACAGACGTGCATACCCGGCATTGTGGTAGAAGAAACCCAGGGCAGGATGAAGCACAGAGGAATTCCAGGAGAAGCAGGATGGGATGACGTGGTCAGGTGCTCCCAGGGCCAGGGGGAAAGACAAACTTCCAAGCTGAGTGTGGAGCAAAAGCTCAGGTTAGTGATGTGTGTGCACCCCGGCTAACTCCCGCCATTCAAAAGGCAATTACCTGTAGAAAGGGACCTATCTTTGTAGGGTGAGATTTGATAACATAATCAGTGCAAAATTTTAAATATGACAGTAAGTTTCAGACAAGTAGATTTAACTTCTATTCGATGTTCTCAGATGAAAAGTTTCTAGTGTGCTTACATGTACTATAACCAAGGGAGCATGGGTACTTTGTGAAACACAACAAATTTCCCATAAGATTATTTAAAATCAGGTAATTTGTGAGTAACTTGAGTTCATTATGTAGTCCTGCAGTGGCCTGGTCCACCTGACATCCCTCCCCACGGCTCTCACTTATACACACTGTGTGTCTAATCCATCCCTCCCCACGGCTCTCACTTGCACACGGCTCTCACCATCCCTCCCCACGGTTCTCACTTGTATGTGCTGTGTGGCTATTGAGATTTTGACCCGTGTGACAAGGAGGTTTGGCAATATGCACCAACCAAAATGTGTCCAGTGGAGACAGTGATGCTGAATCCATGGTGGAATCCCTGGTGTCTTAAGGGGACAAAGAGGGAACTGGAAAAAAATGCTGAAGAGGAGGACTGTGACCAGCACACACTCAAAGCAGGACTGGCAAGCACAGACACAGTTGTGAAGTCTCTCCCTGACCCTTATTGAAAGAACAAGGTGCAACTGCACAGATGCTTGTCTGAATGCTCACCCTCGACTCAGGAGCGCTCAGTGTCTCTGTACGAGTCAACATTTTCAGGCGCAGCCTTGCCATAAAACCATAAATCACTTTATTTGTGTGGAAATATGGCTGATGTTATCATGGTGTCCTGACGACCAGCCCATCCCCAGTGCCACACCCGTGTCTTCCCTCTGATGCTGATCCCAACTCTCTCAACAGACAGTGAGGATTCCCAGAGGAGGTTTCTCCTCAAGGAAGGGAACATGTGACAAGTTGAACAGCACCAGTAAGAGCTGAGGAACTGTCCAGAGCAACCTGATACCCATAGAAAAATCCTAAAAATTCTGCTGAATTTTTTTCATGTTTACTTTATACTCCAAGTTTGTGTCATTCCAACCATGATACATATTTTCCAAGAATGAGACTCTGAGACCCTTCTTCGTATTTCCTCTGGTTCTGAGCACTGCTAGGCCCTTGAGAGACGGTGATTATTCTCTGAGGCAGTGAACGGATGAAACGTGTCCAGGCTCACAGCCAAGGAACCTTAGAGAATCGTCCTTCAGGAAGAATGAGTGGGGTTGCTATGCGTGCAAATGGACCGGACTGTGGCCACGTTCTTCAAAACCAGAGGCAGTTTTACTCGATGAGGGTGAGAAGCATCAGAGGAAACGAGAATCCCCAGCGGATACTAGAAAATGATGCTGCTGGTGCTGCGGCTCGGGGCCTCCCGGGGTGACCCAGGGATGTGACTCTCACATTCTTCTCCTTTCTTTCAGTTAACCAGAAAGAGGGCAGAATTGTTTCCTTTGAGTAAATTCTTGGTATGATAGAGCATCATCTGAACAGGTCACACTGAGCTCTGATGGGGCTGCTCAGGGGTGTGGGAGGGCAGCATGTGGGTGCTGTCTCCTTGTTTTCACGTGAGAAGTGTGTGAGACAGTTGTCTAGAAATGAAAGGTGTTAGCTCTCTTAGGCGCAGGCTGGGGACACATCTTATTTTGTTGGGACTGTCATGAGGAAGCAGAGCAGGCTAGAAATGGTTCCTTTTCCCCAGTTCTGGAGGCCACAAGCCCCAGATCAAGGTTCCTACTCGGCTGGCTCCTTCCAGGCTCTGAGGGAGGGTCTCCTACCCAGCCTCTGGGGGTACCTGGCGGTCCTTGGCATCCCCTGTCCTGCAGACAGGTCCCTCTGGTCTCTGCCCACCATCATGTGCTGCCCTCCTGCCTGTGTGTCTGGGTCTCATCTCTTCTCATGAGAAAACCCATGCATCTGAATCAGGGTCCACCCGAACAACCCCATCTTGATGTGGCTGCATCTGCAAAGACCCTATTTCCAAATCAGGCATTGGAACATCAACACGTGTTCTGTGGGGACACAGTTCAGCCTGTGGCAGGTGCTGGAGACTTCCTCCCAACGTGGCAAGGTCTCGTTGCAGGGGCGGAGTGTGCTCTGTACTCCACCTGAGTATACCCACACATAAGAGCCTGTCAAGCTGCACACTTATGCTTTGCTATTTTAATGTAACTCAG
>CAUYQV010099976.1:0-19602 GCA_963574575.1 Galagoides demidoff | reverse complement strand
ACAAAGAAAAAATTATTGCCAATTAAACTGCAAGCCATCACTTGTGAGATGTACCTTGATTTGACTTTTTTTTTTGAGACAGAATCGCACTTTGTTACCCTTGATAGAGCGTTGTGGCGTCACAGCTCACAGCAACTTCAAACTCCTGGGCTTAAGTGATTCTCTTGCCTCAGCCTCTCAAGGAGCTGGGACTAGAGGAGCCCACCACAACACCTGGCTATTTTTTGAGACGAGGTCTCGCTCTGGCTGGTCTTTAACCTGCGAGCCCAGGCAATCCACCCGCCTCAGCCTCCCATGTGCTAGAATTATAGGTATGAACCACCATGCCCAGCCTTGATTTGAGATGTTCAAGTTTGAGGCAAAAAACCAAACATCTTAAAACTGAATAGGTATGGTATCTTCAAACTTCTATATCGTCTAGAACCAACTTAAATGACCACAGGGAATCCTGATGAAAAAATGAACTGAACATACACCAAACTTTCCCCTCATCTGGAACCAGGCCCGGCCCACAGGTGCTCATTAGCTACTGTGTCCACTAGGCTGACTTTTGGGATGGGGAGAGCAGTGTTGTTTTTCTCCCATATTCTTCTTGACAGTAAGATAGACTCACCAGTGTGTGTCACGGGAGAACTGTGCTACGATCAGAACTCAATCCAATTACCAAGCACAAACCACACTCTAACACCTTGATTTTCCCTGCTCTGACATGATGGTCAGGCATTTAAATGCCCGACCTGACATACATGACCACTGTGCCCACTTCTGCCAGTGTTTTGAGGACACCACTAATCTGCCCTTAAATCAAAAGAAGTCCCAGTGGGCATATGCAGTATTTAAAGGAAGTTATGTTACCTGTCAGGGAGAGAAACTAATAAATATTCAATTTCTTCATTAACCTAATTTTAATGGTTACCCACTTCATGACCACTTGCTTAGGTACCAAGGTTTGATCTCTACTGGAGAAACAGGGCAATGAAACTTGTCTGTGAGCAGGCTTATATTCTTCTCCAAAGCACACATTTTTATATTTTAAAATATGTATGATGTTCTAAGCAGTGCTTTTATTATAAAATAAAAAGAAATGATATCTCTGCCATTTTTGTTCTCCTAAGGGCAATAAAAACCACCAGGCATGACAACAGCTACCCCGGGTACTCACTTCTTACGACGGCGACCATACAGCTCACGCCGCAGTTCTCTGGAAATGGGCTTTAAATGCATGAAGTTACAGAAGCCACCTCGCGTGCACTCTCTGTGGGTCAAAAGCAGAACTCAGCACATCATGCACACAGGCCCCTGGACTGTGCTCAGCCACCATGGCGGCTGCATCCACTTGTCCCACACTCACCCCATTTCGTACTGACGACAACAGGCTTCTCTGAAGTCCGTCACGGGTGACAGCTCAGCATGGATTGGCTGTCCGTTAAACCAACGGTTATTCAAGTCAATCACAGCCTTTTCTGCATCCTCTTCACGGCGAAACTAGAAAGAGAAAACAAAACAAAGGTGCTTGGCACTCACACTTTAGTAACACGTTTCCAACTACCAACCCAGAGAGACACTATGCACTCACTTGTATAACAGGGTGGAAGGATGCTGCAGGACAATTAAAAAAAAAAGCCAACCTCTTATATAGTAAGCTTAATCTCATTATAGTCCATATGTTGCCTTCATTTTCAAATCCACTGGTTAAAGATGCAAATGTAATGATTGTATAGGCAAAGTCTTTAAAAAAAGAAAAAAGGAAAAAGAGACCAAACATATAAAAAAAGCCCTAAGTTCCCCAAGTCTAAACAGCTTCTAACCAACAACTATTAATACATTTTGTACTAAATGCTGATGACCATGGTGTGCCACCCTAATAGTGCTGACATGACACACAAGCTGGTTAACTCAACTTTGGTACAGTTGGCAGAGCTGAGTCACTGCCCCAGCCCTGCAGGGAGCCTGAGCACACAGGGTTCCAGGGCTATCAGCTCCTAGGATACCGCTCTGATGCGTTTGTCTCCGCTGCCGCCCACAATATGGCGCCAGTGCTGTCTTGTTCCTACCTTGACATACACATTTCCCACCAGGTGGTCTCCCAGGTTATCACAGACGTTCATCTCCTCAACTTCTCCATATTTCTCCTCCATTTCTGTAAAAACCTCCTGAAAAGAGATCGCAGTGGTGTAAGGTTAGTTACATATATTACGAGAGTAATTAAAAAAGAAAATGAAGGCAGGGTGTGGTGGCTTATGCCTGTAATCCCAGTGGGAGGCCGAGGCAGACGGATCATCTGAGCTCACGAGTTCAAGACCAGCCTGAGCTAGACCAAGACCCTGTCTATTAAAATAGCTGGGTGTTGTGGCGGGGGCCTGTAGTCCCAGCTACTTGGGAGGCTGAGGCAAGAGAATTGCTTGAGCCCAAGAGTCTGAAGTTGCCGTGAGCCATGACATCATACCAATGTCGACATAGTGAGACTGTCTCCAAAAAAAAAAAAAAAAAAAAGAGTGTAATTTAAGCTCAGGATGCTTATTAGTGGAGAAAACTTTAAATTCCTTCCAAGAGGACACAGAAAGAAGGTCAACAGGTCTACTAGCTAGAGGTCAATTTTTTTCTTTTCCTCAGCTTCCAGAGGCAAAGAGTACTATTTTCTTACCTCAAAAAATTCATCATAGTGTTCCTGCATCTCAACATCGCTGACAGCACCTGGAAACAACAGAAATCTTGCTGGTTAGGACAGGCTGACGGAGAGTGAACTCTTGTGCTTAAACTCAAACTGCTACAACGACACACAAGAGATTATCTAGAGAAACCCGGCAGAGCCGCTCTCCACAGCACACTGAGGCGGCTGCGTCTCACAGCTACTTGTTAATGGTGGCAACTGCGCCAAGACTTAAATGTCCCTATCGCAGTCTCAATTCTGGTTATTAAAATACTAAAACCACAACCAGTTTTAATCAGCATCAAAAGGGCCACAAGTTTCAGGAAGTATGAGGGAAAAACTGAATCTAAAATTAAGGAACTTTTAAATAAATTTTTTTTTTTTAAGATTTAGAATAGAGGCCCCATAAGCACATTGATTTGTTGCCCCCTTTACTATTTTAAAATAGAAATGGAAGTCAGGGTAAGAGATTAAGTTCCTAACTAGTTTCTTTTACAAACTGCCAGCGAAAGAATGCTATAAAAAATTTCTTTCTGATGCGATTAAAACCCAAGCAACCATAAATACTCAGTAGGATAATTACCAGGCACAATTATCGTATTCTGGATGCCCCCCCATAAGGAGAAAGTTACAATGCTTTGTTGAAGGAAGCATTCTTATCTTAAATTTCAAAACTATTTTCACCCACTTATTCTTCACAATTCACATGCGCTAAGTAAAGTCATCCATTATTTGGGTAGATTTTGCAAACTCATCTCTCTACCTAATTTTATGTTCAAATCTAGAATTTTCTAAACTCTGAGAAATCACAAAGCTGGTATGTCAATAAACTCATGTTCTAAACGCATAGACGGGGGCAGGCAAAGGCCCGACTGGCTTCAAGGGTAGGCCAGCTCAGTCTGAGACCTTCCACAGGCCATGTTCCTGTGACCAATCGGCTGATGATGTTGGCTGCCTCATCTGGGGCAACCCAGCACAGGCATCTAACTTTAAGTTTGCTCAGAGCTTTTTTATCTTTAAAGACAAAACCTAACTCATCTTCTGAGTTCGAAATTATTTAAGTCCACTTTCTAACCTAGCTGGGGCTATGTTGCAGTAATTTTTGAATTTCTAGGAGTATAGTTGACCTTCAAACGCAAACTTACTGAGAGCCTGCAAACGGTACCATAGGATATCCTGATTTAAAAGCTAAAGGAGCATAGCCTCCTTCTCAGAGTAGGAATCAAGTTGTAAAAACTGATTTAGTCAGAAAAACTGGCCAAGAGGGGCCCACTCAAAAGGGCAGACCTTTTTTTTTTTTCTTTTACAGATAAGAGTCTCACTTTGTTGCATTCGGTAGAGTGCCATGGCGTCACAGCTCACAGCAACCTCCAGCTTTTGGGCTTAGGTGATCCTCTTGTGTCAACTGCCCGGAGTAGCTGGGATTACAGGTGCCTGCCACAATGCCTGGCTACTTTTTGGTTGCAGTTTGGCCAGGGCTGGATTCGAACCACGACCCTCAGTATATGGGCTGGTGCCCTATGCACTGAGCCATAGGCACCACCGGAAAGGGCACATTTTAATTTCTAAAACTCATTTCCTTTCCCACATCAGAAAGAATGTGAGGAGGAAAAATAATATTTACATGTTTAAAGTATTAGTAGCTTTGAGAAAAGGTTTTGTGGTGGTTATTTTAAACGACCTGGTTACACCCATTCTGCTTAAAGTTTTTGTATCAATCAAACTGACTTGAAGACGGAGACAAGAGCAATAAAATATTAACTACAAACTGCTTTAAGTGACTCAAGCTATTTTAAACAATAAACTTGGAAAATAAACCAGTTTCTTTTTTTTGGGTCTGGGGCTGAGCTTGAGTCCACCACCCCTGGTATATGGGGCTGGCACACTACTCCTTGAGCCACAGGCAACGCCCGAAAATAAACCAGTTTCTTACAGAAATATTATTCTTTTTTTTTTTGTGAGACAGAGCCTCAAGCTGTCCCCCTAGGTAGAGTGCCGTGGCATCACAGCTCATAGCAACCTTCAACTCCTGGGCTTAAGCAATTCTCTTGCCTCAGCCTCCCAAGTAGCTGGGACTATAGGCGCCTCCCATAGCGCCTGGCTATTTTTTTGTTGCAATTTTGCTGGGGCTGGGTTCGAACCCGCCACGCTCAGTATATGGGGCCAGCACTCTACTCACTGAGCCACAGGCACCACCCTAGGTGGACTTTATTAAGTTAAGGAAATTTTGTCTTTGTTTTTTAGTATTTTTATCTTGTCATTTTTGTCTTTTTTTTTTCTTTTGAGACAGAGTCTCATTATGTCACCCTGAGTAGAGTGCTGTGGCATCACAGCTCACAGCAACCTCTTGCCTCAGCCTCCCAAGTAGCTAGGACTACAGGCACCCACCTCAACACCCAGCTATTTTTTAGTGGCAGTTGTCATTGTTGTTTAGCAGGACTGGGCCAGACTCAAACCTGTCAGCCTGGGTGTATGTGGCTGGCACCCTACGCACTGAGCTACGGGCGCCGAGCCTCAAATCATTTTCCTGCATCTCATAAGAGAATCAGTTGCTGTTTCTTTTAACCTTTTGGCCATTCTTGTCATTCTGCTGCTCTCCCTGCCACGAGTCTTACAGGTGGTATGGCATGGGGGAAGTTAGGAGTGTCTTTTTTTTTTTTTTTTTAAATCTTTGAAACAGAGTCTTACTTTGTCACCCTTGGTAGAATGCCATGGCCCTCAAACTCTTGGGCTGAAGTGATTCTCTTGCCTCAGCCTCCCGAGGGGCTTGGGACTACAGGTGCCTACCACAACGCCCAGCTATTTTTTAGAGATGGGGTCTCACTTTTGCTCAGGTTGCTCTTGCACTCATGAGCTCAAGCAGTCTACCTGCCTTGGCCTCCCAGAGTGCTGGGATTACAGGCATGGGCCACTGCACCCAGCCATTAGGAGTGTCTGGAATGCCATCCCTGCAGTGTTGGCGGCTGCAGTTGGGATCTAGGCCTTACTGTGGGAATGGGGCAAGGACAGTGGGGGCAGAGGTGCCACGATCTCTGACTGAGCCTCTTTCCCAGTGCCAAAACTAGATGCTGCCAGGTCCTAGAGGAGGTGGGAGCCCGGTGAGTCCATAGACGCCCTGTGCATGTCCTCCTGCCCTAACGCCTGCCTGTGTCCTCTCTTCCCAGAACGTGCTGGCCAAAGCCCTCTATGACAATGTGGCTGAGTCCCCAGATGAGCTCTCCTTCCGCAAGGGCGACATCATGACAGTGCTAGAGCGGGACACGCAGGGCCTGGACGGCTGGTGGCTCTGCTCTCTGCACGGGCGCCAAGGCATTGTGCCCGGGAATCGCCTCAAGATCCTGGTGGGCATGTATGACAAGAAGCCAGCAGGGCCTGGTCCTGGCCCACCTGCCACCGCAGCCCAACCCCAGCCTGGCCACCCACAGGGCCTCCACGCTGCAGTGCCCCCGGCCTCCCAGTACACGCCCATGCTTCCTGCTGCCTACCAGCCTGACAGCGTCTACCTGGTGCCCACCCCCAGCAAGGCTCAGCAAGGCCTCTACCAAGCCCCTGGGCCCAGCCCTCAGTTCCAGTCACCCCCAGCCAAGCAGACGTCCACGTTTTCAAAGCAGACGCCCCATCACCCATTTCCCAGCCCAGCCACAGACCTTTACCAGGTGCCACCGGGGCCTGGAAGTCCTGCCCAGGACATATACCAAGTGCCACCTTCTGCTGGGATAGGGCATGACATCTACCAGGTTCCCCTGTCCATGGACACACGGAGCTGGGAGGGGACGAAGCCCCCAGCAAAGGTAAGGCTAGCCTGGCACTGCCATGCAACCCCGTGGGTTTAGCCCCACCCCTAGTTTCTGGGTAAAACCTGCCTAGTTACCCTCAGAGTCGCTGGCATCCCAGCAGTAGATGTGCATTTGGTTTGGTGTTAAGGTAAGAGGTGAGTGTTTGGGGAAAGCTTTCATTCATCTGGTGAAGATGGGCGTGCACAGGCTGTGGCAGTCTGGACGGGAGGCGTTGAGCTGGCCTTGCACAAACTGTGCTGTGTGGGTGGGTGTTACCACAGAGGAAGAAGCAGCAGAGGCCTGGAGGCGTGAACAAGTGTCCTGTGTGTCAGGTGGGCAGGCAGGGCTTGGCACACGAGGCCAGAGCAGCAGGCTGCAGCAGGTCCTCAGGGCCCCGTGCCTACCAAAGAGTTGGATGCTGGCCTGAGGTAGAGGGTTTTGAGCAGGAATGACCTGCCCAGATCAATGTCTTAGTGACATCATTCTGACCATGGACAGAGGACATGGCAGAGTGTAGAGAGGCCGGACGGGCAGGGAGCCCAAGGAGAGGAGGTTGTGAGGTTTGGGGAGCATTTGAAGGGGAGAGATCAAGTATGGAAGGCATGTGTTGGCTTGGTGAGAGAGGGTTGAACAACGGGCTTTATTTCTTTCCTACATAAAGCAAGTTTGGAGGTGAGAGGCCAGGACAGACAGGCACCTCCACGACTGTCCTCAGCATGGTCCTGTGTCTTACAGAGCGGGGGAGCTGCTGTTAGAATTCTGGCCCTTGCCTCTCTTGGCAAGCAGGAAAGGGAAGGACACAGGAAGATGTGCCCTCTCTGATGATCCTTCCTCTTACCTCCTTTGGCTAGAACTTCAGTCTGTGGTCTATCTGGCCACAAGGGATCATGTCTCGTGTCTCAGTAACCCAGAGTCTGTCCTAAGGACAAAGGGGCAGAGGGCTCCTGGAGAACCCTCAGCAGTTGTTGGCCAGCCTCCCGTGAGTCCCTTGAGTTTCTGCGTCAGCCCCTCAATGGGGTGAGACACGCTTCCGGCCATGCCCAGCTCCACAGCCCAACCCTTCTCCACTTCTGGTTAATAGCCCAGCAGGTGCCTACCCAGTGACCTGTTTGATTCCTGGACCACAGGAGACACCACTGATGGGATTGCCAGGGCAGGGTGCCTTGGAGAAACTCAGGCTCGCGCCCCACAGGGTTAGTTAATGCTGAAGGGATGCTCGGCTCAAGTACAAGACCTCTGGCCTCTTAGCTCAGCAGCCCGAGCTTTACCGAGGCCTTCCTACCCCCGTGTCTCCCCATGCCTACCTAGAAAAGGGAGGCAAGGCCCACCAGCTGGTTTGGGCTGAGTCAGGAGCAAGCTCTGCTTACCTTTGGTTGCTCAGCCCTTCTAGAGATGGCAAGTGAAGTTTCCTAGGCTTAAGACATGGAGGCTGAGCCACCATACCCAGCTTCCCGCTGCCTGCATGTCTGCTTCTCACCTGTGGCTGACCAGGAGGACCTGAGAAACCCATCCCACCCCACCAGGGAGAGCCCTGGCAGCCAGCCCTGCCCTGGGAAGACCATGGCGGGTGGGAGAGGCCACTTGGTGGTGGGCATAGCAGCTGGCTCATAGGAGGGGCAGCCCAGGTTCAGTCTTGTGTTTTCACTGTGTCCTATCCAGAGCCACCTGTGTGTTTGAACAGGCAGAGGCCAAGGGGATCCCCCGCCGGTGGCACTGAGCTTGTCCTCAGAGCCAGCCCAGGGCCAAGGTGGGGACCTTGCTGGTACCAGATAGGTGATGAGTCAGAAGGTAGAATTGTCCCACCCTTGGCCACCACGGGAGCCTGGGTCACCAGCTCCCACTTCCCACCTTACTTCTTCCTTCACCCTGCTGGCCCAGCCTAGGATGAGGCTGCTTTAGAGCTGCTGTAGGGAGAGGTGCGTGGTCCTGCCATGGGGAGCAGTGCCTGGCTGGGAGCCTCTATGCCCATACGTGTGAACACAGGTGCATACCCACATCTCACACCCTAGTCAGGCATGCCCTCCCTCTCCCCACACTCACCTTGGTGCCCTGGTGCACGAGAGTTTGGGGCAGACAGTGTGAGCCCTGTGGCCAGGGAACAGCATTGAGATCCTGGGGCCTGGCTTTGGCCATAAGCCTATATTCTGGCAGCTGTTTTATTTCCCTCCCAGGTAAGGGGCCTACTCGCAGACTGCTTCAGGGGCTTACTGGGCAGGCCCTTTTCTTCCCCGGGCCTGTGTTCACAAGGCCTGACCTGGCTGGTTGCCCAGGAAGGAGAGCCCTATGTCCGGGGCTGGTTGCCCTCCCCCGGAAAGCTTCGTTGCTCCTGGCCTGGACAGCCTTGATTGTGTCTGTTTGTATTTTGTGATTATGAAAGTGGTATTTGTTTGCCATAGAAAATGCATAATGAATGAAAAAGTCTGAGATGAAACTCTGCATCTAGAGGTAGCAATGCCTGGGAAATCCTGGCATATTTTGTCTCTCATGTTCTCTATTTGTACGTATAGTTTTGCATTTTGAAGTGGTAAGTCCAATATTAGATCTCAAACGCATTTTCTTGGATTTTTAAGCACCTCTCTAAGCCTGAGTGTGCCTGGTGTCCCCTCTCCTGGGGCTGGACGCTGGGTGGTTCCAGATTCCTTGTGTCTTTGTCACAGTGTGGCAGTGAACACCTTGATGTGCACACCTGTGCCTGTTCAGGGTTCTGCCCCTCAGGTGCCTGGGAACCCGAGTCTCCTGGGGCAGGGCAGAGGTTGGCTGGGCTCACTTGCCAGACCTGCATGTGGGCAGGAGGGGCACTGGCATCTAGGAAGCCACAAGGGCCAGTGACAAGGCCAGTGGCTAAGAGGGGTCAAGCCCCGAGGCTTGAAGTAGGTTCCATCTGGTGCTGAGTGATCTGCATGGCTGAGGGAGAGGTCAGGGCCACCCTGGACACTGAGACCCTTTGGGCAGAAGCTGAGGGAGGGTAAAGGCCCATTTCTGTGCAGGTGGGACACCCCAGAGGGGAAGGCATCTGTGTGAGATCACTCTTGGGGGAGTGCCCTTGGGTCAGGGGCTACAGCTGTGCTCAAGGGACAGTTGTAGCGTTGAGTCAGGCCTGAGGGATGTGGCATGAGCCCAGTCGGAGGGGAGGAGGAGTGTGCCACAGTCCTGGCTGCTCAGGCCAGTCTCCCCCTCAGGTGTGTCTTGGGAGTAGCAATCACCTACCTGGCCCCATGGTACTCTTATGGAGCTCCATTTCCCAGAGGAGGAAAATGAGACTTCCAGGTGGGGAGGAGCAGGGGTATGCAGGACATGGAGACAGCCTAAGTCAGTAGGGTGAAGTCCATTTTGCAGAAAGGGGAGCTTCCTGGAGGTGATCAGGGTCCCCAGGGCAGAGTGCGGAGTGCGAGGGGCCGTCTTCTTCCTACAGAGCCAGGGCTGCTCTGGGAGTTTAATCGCCTCCCAGGGCTGACCTGGAGGTTAGGGCACGTTTCTGAGTCATTGTCCCTTGACTGGGAGGAGGGAGTGGGAGGACACAGTCCTGGCCTCAGGGGCCCTGCGCCGCCTGGGCTGTGAGTACATCTGGCCACATGCTGTGCATTTCCCCTGCATAGCTGTGTAGGGGGGTATGTCACTGTGTGGGTCTTATGTCAATGGCTGTGTCTCTGTCTTCCTCCTCCTAGACTCTGGCCGTATCCTCTGTTCTTCAGGGTCCTCCACATCCTGATAATGGGGCCTCAGGTGTGGAGCAGGGTGGCTCATCATTAGCAGGGCTCAGCAGCTCTCTGGAGTGTCCATTTCCCTAATGAGCTTCCCCTGCTGGTGGCCGGCCTGTGATTTTCTGACAGGAAAACATTTACCATTCAGTGTGGCTGCTTGCTGCCACTTGACTCAGCTGTGGGTCTGGCAAGCAGCCATTAGCCCTGAGTCTGGGGTCTGGTCACCAAAGCCCTCTGGCCTGCGCATCTGGGTCCCGACTGCATGAGGACACAGATCAGAGGGTGGTCATGCCTCTTCCTGGTGCTGGGTCCAGGCTGACCTGCCACCTGAGAGGAGTGCCCCGCCTGACCCTTGGGGCTTGGTTCCCTACCTGCCTTTGGGAGGCCCAGGGGCCTGGAGAAGCTTTGGGCCTTGTCTCAAGGCCTGGCCAACCTGCCACGTCCCGCCAGCCCCCGCCTACCCCAATGTTGGCAGCTTCCAGTATCTAAAAATAGCTCTGGAGGAGACTCAAGTCTGGGGCGCTAGGAGGGGATGAGTCTGGAGAGGCAGACCCAACTCCACTCCAGACGCCCTGGGGGCAGGGAGCACCACACCAGCCTGCCTGGCTCTGCTGCCAGACGAAGCCCAGAGGCCAGCTGGCCCAACGTCACTACCCAGCCCTGCTGCACTGCCTGGGAGCCTGTGCCAGGCCCAGGGCTGCCGGTGTCCACACCACCTGCAGGGAGGCTGAATGCCACTACTGTTCCCGGGGAGCCTGTCCTTAGAGCCCATGTCCTCAGGAGCCTGAGGGAGGGGCCTCCTCTGGCTCTGCTGTCCCTAGGGGTGTGTAGGGGGAGTGCCTGAGTCCACCCTGTCCCTGACATCCCTTTTGATAAGGGAACAAAGGCCTTTCTGTGGAGAGATCTGAACAGGGAGCCCCACGAGGAGGTGTGGGGGCCTGAGCTGGGCAGAGGACCTGCTGGGCTTATCCTCCCCATGATGGTACAGGGACGCCCCAGCCCCTTCAGGCTAGGGGTGAGGGGCATCCCTTTCCTGAGCAGACCCTCACACCCACGTCTGCCTACTACATGGTGCCAGGCTTCCTGCTGTAGTTTTCCCGCAGGCCAGCCCCCCACACTGTCACTCAGGTGATTGGGGTCTTGGGTGCCTCAAGGCACTTCACAGATGTAGGTCCAGAGGGTAGTGAGGCTTTGGTTCTGACTGTGACACTACCACCACCCACCTGCCCTTCCAAGCTGGCCCTGAGGGCTTGAGTACTTGACAGTCCTGTCCTCAGGATCTCCCCAAGACAGGCTGCCTAGGGCAGGGGAGGGTGCTTTCTCTGCCAGCCAACACTCGTGGGAGGCCCCAGGCCCTGACTCCTGGGAATCCCCTTCAAGCCACTTCCTCTGGGCCAGCATGGAACCTATCCCTGTGTCTCCCTAGAGCCTGGCAGGCCATAGCTGGGTCCCGTGGTCAGGTCAGGCCTTTCTGAGGAAGGTGGAGCTGAGAGGTGTCAGCAAGCAGGGCTCCGGAGGCCTTGGCCATGGCTCACTTTGTGGTGCTGCTTACCCCAGGGGAGGGTGGCCCCTTGTCCACTGGCAGTGTCCTCTAGAGCCAGGGGCCTCGCCCTGCTTCTTCTCTCCTGCTCAGCTCACTCTCTGGAACCTTCTGGGTCATCCAGCAATAGAGACCTGTTTCTTAGCCTAGAACCAAACAGATCTGAAAACCTAGGGGTCTTATTATGCCCCAAGCACTGTGCCTCACTGACAGAGGTTAGAGAATGCGGAGGGGATGAGGACTAGGTGCCTAAGCCCACCCTCAGGGAACCCCCCCCCCACACCTGCGTGTTCCTTGCTGGCTGTACAGGGGAGGTGGCCTGCAGATGTGAGTAAAGTCTCACCAAGGTCTGTAAGTGTAAGTGCGTCCTGAAGGCTGGCTTGGAGGGCCAGGGGTGAAGTTGGCTGTCTGTCCCCTAGGTGGTGGTGCCCACCCGAGTAGGGCAGGGCTACGTCTACGAGGCTTCCCAGCCAGAGCAGGACGAGTATGACATCCCTCGCCACCTGCTGGCCCCAGGACCTCAGGACATCTACGATGTGCCCCCAGTTCGGGGGCTACTTCCCAGCCAGTACAGCCAGGAGGTAGGTGTTTTGGGGTGAGTAGGAGAGGATTTTCTCAGCCCTATCCAGGGCCTAAGCGGCCCAGCATCTGCAGCCCAGGTCCTGGGGTGGCTGCAGTGGGGTTTCCACCTTTCCTATTCTGCCTATAACACCTGTGGCACCTGTAACACTGCACCTTTTTGCTTCTAGGTATATGACACCCCCCCCATGGCTGTTAAGGGTCCCAATGGCCGAGACCCATTGCTGGACGTATATGACGTGCCCCCCAGTGTAGAGAAGGGCCTGCCGCCATCCAACCATCATGCGGTGAGCAGTCGGCAGGTGCCGGGGCCCTGGAGCGGCTCTGGGTGGTTGTGGGTGACTGGGTGCTGCACAGGGCCGGGGGCAGAGAGAGACTGGCCCCCAACCCTGCTTTGCCCTGTGGATATGTATATGTCTCTGGGACAGTTGTGAAACTGAGCTCTCTGCTGAGTCTCCACTGCTTCACCTGTGGCCAGCCAGTTGTGGGGCCTTCTTAGCAAGTAATGAGATGTACCAGTAAGGTGGCCATGGGATCCGTCACTTAAACCAAGATACTTGTGAGAGTAGACAGGGGACTAATAGTTATGTGGGAGTGTCAGGCATAAACCAGGACTGTCCTGGGAAAACCACGTGGTGGTGAAGGTGGTGATGGTGATGAAAGTGGTGTTGAAAGTGGTGATGGTGGCTCGGCACCTGTGGTTCAATCAGCTAAGGCGCCAGCCACATACACCTAAGGTGGTGGGTTTGAATCCCCAGCCCGGGCCCGCCAAGCAACAATGACGGCTGCAACCAAAAAATGGCCGGGCGTTGTGGCGGGCACCTGTGGTCCCAGCTACTTGGGAGGTGGAGGCAGGAGACTCGCTTGAGCCCAGGAGTTGGAGGTTGCTGTGAGCTGTGATGCCATGGCACTCTACCCATGGGGACAGCTTGAGGCTCCGTCTCAAAAAAAAAAAGAAGTGATGATGGTGATGAAAGTGGCAGTGGCAACAGGATAGCTAACCTTTGAATACACTTACACGGTTACTTGTCAACACACATATAACCCTCAGCAACCTTGTGACATTCTCCCTTATCACAGCGAATAGACAGGCACAGAGAGGTGGAGTCTTCGGGCTCTAGGCTAGGACCCTTCACCATAGCCTTTGGGGATTAGGAATCATGACGATTATGTTCCTCAGCTGTGTCCTGCCACAGCCCCTGAGATGGGCAGAAGGATGGATAGCCTTGACCATCACTTGTCCCCCCAGGTGTACGATGTTCCTCCATCAGTGAGCAAGGATGTGCCTGATGGCCCATTGCTACGTGAAGAGACTTACGACGTGCCCCCCGCCTTCTCTAAGACCAAGCCCTTTGACCCAGCCCGACACCCACTTGTTCTTGCTGCACCCCCTGCGGACTCCCCACCAACTGAGGATGTGTATGATGTCCCACCCCCAGCTCCCGACCTCTACGATGTGCCCCCTGGCTTACGGCGGCCTGGCCCCGGAACCCTTTACGATGTACCCCGTGAACGAGTGCTTCCTCCTGAGGTAGTAGCTGATGGCAGCGTAGCTGACGACGGCGTGTACGCGGTGCCACCCCCAGCTGAGCGCGAGGCTCCAGCAGATGGCAAGCGCCTGTCAGCCTCGAGTACTGGTAGCACACGCAGCAGCCAGTCTGTGTCCTCCCTCGAGGCGGCAGGGCCGGGCCGGGAGCCCTTGGAGCTGGAGGTCGCTGTGGAGGCCCTGGCACGGCTGCAGCAGGGTGTGAGTGCCACTGTAGCCCACCTCCTGGACCTGGCGGGCAGTGCTGGTGGGGCTGGGGGCTGGCGCAGCACTCCTGAGCCACAGGAGCCACCAGTGCAGGACCTGCGGGCTGCCGTGGCTGCCGTCCAGGGTGCTGTCCATGAGCTGCTGGAGTTTGCCCGCAATGCTGTGGGCAATGCCACCCATACATCTGACCGTGCCCTGCACGCCAAGCTTAGCAGGCAGTTGCAGAAGATGGAGGATGTATACCAGACACTGGTGACACATGGTCAGGCCCTGGACAGTGGCCGAGGCCCAGGAGCCACCCCTGAAGATCTTGACCGTCTGGTGGCCTGTTCACGGGCTGTGCCTGAGGACGCGAAGCAGCTGGCATCTTTCTTGCATGGCAATGCCTCTCTGCTCTTCAGACGGACCAAGGCCCCTGCCCCGGGGCCTGAGGGGGGTGGCCCCCTGCACCCCAACCCTGCTGACAAGGCCAGCAGCATCCAGTCACGTCCCCTGCCCTCACCACCTAAGTTCACCTCCCAGGACTCGCCAGATGGGCAGTATGAGAACAGTGAGGGGGGCTGGATGGAGGATTATGACTACGTCCACCTGCAGGTGGGTGCCCCCCTCCTTTATTGTCCCTCCCCCTCACAGGGCCCAGCAGGGCCTTGGTCACTGGTAAGTTTCTGGGCCTTCCAGGGCAGATGGCCCCTGGAACCCCATTCCTCAGCCCACGTGGCCATGTCATTGGGTCCTGCAGTGCCAACCAGGAGTGGCTCCTGAGCAGCCCCAGTGTTATGTTTGGGGAAATAGTTCTAAAGAGATACATGTCACAAAGATGCTTTGAGGCATGGGGAACATAGACAAAGCAGTGGAAGGTAGCTGGGGGCTGGTCCTGAGGCCAGAATTTCAGCACATGGAGATCCAGGTAGATAGTGTTCCAGGCTGGGTGCAGTTGGACCAGGTGGCCTGGCCTTATAAACCGAGGGGAGGGGTTTGGAATTGATTCCTGCTGGGATGGAGCCTGCCCTGTGTGCAGCCCCTTTTCTGGGCTGGCAGGAGGTAGAAGAGGCCCAGGGTAGCCTCCTTAGGAAGCTGCTTGGTGGGCGGGGCGCAGAGCCAACCTGCTGCCTGCATTGCTGCCTGGTGGCTGCTGGACCTTGCTGCACCCCACCGCAGGCTGGCATTTCCAGCTCAGCAGAGGGACTTGACTTGGCCCAGCTTGGTCCTTTCTCCTTCAGGGAAAGGAAGAGTTTGAGAAGACCCAGAAAGAGCTGCTGGAAAAGGGCAACATTGTATGGCAGGCGAAGAGCCAGCTGGAGCTGCAGCAGGTGAGGCCACAGTGGGGCGAGACCTTTAGGTTCCCCAGCTTCTCCCAGCATGGTGGTCTCATCCACGGGCAAGAGGTGCTCAGTGCTCAGGGCTGGGCCTGGCCCCGGCCAGTGCGATCCCACCCCAGCCTCATGGCTATCTCCATGTTGGGATTATTGCCTGAGTCAGGGTGGGAGACAGAGTGCAGACCGGTACAGAGCAGAAGTGATCCACTCATGCCCGCAGGCTCTCCGCTGGGCTGCCTCACCCCTCGCCCTCCCTTGGGGGTGCTCTCCACCTGTCCAGATGGCGCTCTGTGAACATTACACCCTGCTTCTGTCTCAGAAGCATTAAATACTCTTCAGAAATTCTTTTTCTTTCTTCTTATTTTTTTTTTTGTAGAGACAGAGTCTCATTCTATCGCCCTCGATAGAGTGCCATGGCATCACACAGCTCACTGCAACCTCCAACTCCTGGGCTTTGGTGACTCTCCTGCCTCAGCCTCCCAAGTAGCTGGGACCATAGGCACCTGCCACAATGTCCGGCTATTCCCTGTTGCAGTTTGGCTGGGGCCGGGTTTGAACCTGCCACCCTCAGTATATGGGGCCAGCGCCCTACCCACTGAGCCACAGGCATCACCCCCCCTTTTTTTAAATCTGGTTAGTTTTTCCAGTTTAGTAGAGAACGGGATCTTGTTTTTGCTCAGGCTGGCCTCAAACTCCTGAGCTCAGGTGATCCACCTGCCTCAACCTTCCACAGTGCTAGGATTATAGGCATGAACCACTTTACCCAGTCAAGAAATTCTTTTTTTTTTTTTTGAGACAGAGTCTTGTTCTGTTACCTGGCTAGAGTATAGTAGCATCATCAAAGCTCACTACAACCCTGAGTTCCTAGGCTTAAGTGATCCTCTCCTCAGCCTCCCTAGTAGCTGGGACTACAGGTGCCCAACACCAAGCCCAGCTCTTGCCTATAATCTCAGCACTCTGGGAGGCTGAGGCAGACAGATCAACTGAGCTAACAAGTTTGAGACCAGGTCTATAAAAATAGCCAGGCATTGTGGTAGGTACCTGTAGTCGCAGCTACTCAGGAGGCTGAGGCAAGAGAATCTCCTGAGCTCAAGAGTTTGAGATTGCTGTGAGTTAAGACGCCATGGCACTCTACCAGGGGTGATAAAGTGAAACTCTGTCTCAAGAAAATAAAAATAAGCGGCGCCTGTGGCTCAAAGGAGTAGGGTGCTGGCCCCATATGCTGGAGGTGGTGGGTTCAAACCCAGCCTTGACCAAAAACTGCAAAAAAAAAAAAAAAAGTAATAATAATAAAGTAAGACTCTGTCTCTAAAAAAAAAAACAAACAGATATCTGATCACTGTGGTTAGCCACAGTGACAGATTAAAAACAAACAAACAAACAAACAAAAAAACCCTAAGAATCTGTCACCCAGCATCCATCATTATGAGAACAACAGCTAATCCTTTTTCACCTAGTCCGTTTCTTCTCTGTAAATTATTTTGAAGACATACTGCAGAGATACTTTAGTGTATAGTTCTAGAAGCTAATTTACCAGAATTTGTTTTTTTTTTTTTTTTTTTGTAGAGGGTCTCACTTTGTCACCCTCAGTAGAGTGCGATGGCATCGCACAGCTCACAGCAACCTCCAACTCCTGGGCTTAGGCGATTCTCTTCCTTACCTTACAGAGTAGCTGGGACTACAGGGTGCCCACCCCAACACCTGGCTATTTTTTTGTTACAGTTTGGCTGGGCCTGGGTTTGAACCTGCCACCCTTGGTATATACCCGCCACACCCACTGAGCCACAGGCTTTTTTTAACTTTTTAGTTATGTTTATAGATTTAGAGGAAGTTGCAGAGAGAGTGCAGGGAGGTCCACAGCACCCTTCCCTCAGTTTGCCCAGTGCTACATCTTCAGTAATTACAGTACAACACCCAAACCAGGACAGTGACCCTCACCCCAGGCATTAATATTTTAAAACTGTTACATAGGTGGCGGCTCCCATAGCTCAGTGGGTAGGGAACCGGCCACATACACTGAGGCTGGCAGGCTCGAACACTGCCCGGGCCAGCTAAACAACAATGACAACTGCAACAACAAAATAGCCGGCCGCTGTGGTGGTTGCCTGTAGTCCCAGCTACTTGGGAGACTGAGGCAAGAGAATCGCCTAAGCCCAGGAGTTGGAGGTTGCTGTGAGCTGTGATGCCACAGAACTCTACCGAGGGCAACATACTAAAACTGCCTCCAAAAAAAAAAAAGAAAACAGTCATATAAATACAATCCTAACCTTTTGAGATTGATGGAAAAGTACTATAAAGAACTTCTAGAGGCTGATAACAGTGTGTGGCCCCATCCACCACTAGGATGGGAGATTTGCTGTTTCTCGACAGTGCATAGATTCCAAGGGGTAGACCTTTCTAGAAAAGCCTTTGCCACTTTGCCCAGGGCAGTCTTCCTGGCCCTGTGGCTGTGGTCCTGACTATGCCATCCAAGAGCCTGACCTTGCCCTGCTTACCCCACCCCCCCAGCTAAAGCAGTTCGAGCGCCTGGAACAGGAGGTGTCACGGCCAATAGACCACGACCTGGCCAGGTGGACGCCAGCGCAGCCCCTGGCCCCGGGGCGGACGGGCAGCCTGGGGCCCTCAGACCGGCAGCTGCTGCTCTTCTACCTGGAACAGTGCGAGGCCAACCTCACCACACTGACCAATGCTGTGGACGCCTTCTTCACTGCCGTGGCCACAAACCAGCCGCCTAAGATCTTCGTGGCACATAGCAAGTTTGTCATCCTCAGCGCCCACAAGCTGGTATTCATCGGGGACACGCTGTCTCGGCAGGCCAAGGCAGCTGACGTGCGCAGCCAGGTGACCCACTATAGCAACCTGCTGTGTGAGCTCCTTCGTGGCATCGTGGCCACCACCAAGGCTGCCGCCCTGCAGTACCCATCCCCCTCGGCTGCCCAGGACATGGTGGACAGGGTCAAGGAGCTGGGCCACAGTACCCAGCAGTTCCGTCGGGTCCTGGGCCAACTGGCAGCTGCCTGAGAGCGGGTGGCCAGGAGGATGTGTGGGGGCAGTGATGGTCTGAGCTGTCCCACGCTCCCATCTGAAGAGTCGATGTGCTGCAGGCTTGGGGACAGGCAACCCCAGCTCTGCCTTGGGCCTGGTGCCCCAGACTGTCCAGGGATTTGTACGTATTTATGACAGGGCAGGCTAGGGGACAGCGTCCACAGAGGAGCCAGTGCCGAAGGCCAGATAGCGGTAGTCCCTGAGTGCACCACAGGCCCAGGGAGGGTCCCACACCAGGGGCATGAGACCTTCATCCTGCAGGGCTTTGTGCGACCCTTGGGCTAACCCCGGTCCCCACCAGGGCAAGTGCAGCTGTGACATGTTCCTTCTCTGCACCAGGAGAAAACCCTAAAGAACTATTTTTCATTATTGTTTTTCCAATCATTTGACTAATAGTCTACATTTAAATAAAATTTGAAAACTACAAAGCAGCTGCCTGAGGTATGTTTAAGATGAGAGAGGTTGGGTGGCACCTGTGGCTCAAAGGAGCAAGGTGCCAGCCCCATGTGCTGGAGGTGGCAGGTTCAAACACAGCCCCAGCCAAAAACTGTAAAAAAAATACGATGAGAGGGAGGCAGTGAGTAAGAAGGCAGGTGTCCTGGGGCTGTAAGGTGTGGGTGACAGACTTCAGGGGAAGTGGTTTAAGCAGGTGTGAGGACTGTGGTGGCATGTCTAGGGAGAGTGAAGAAATAGCAGGTCCCTTCAGAAGAAAACAGAGGCCCTGGGAAGCAGTTGGGAACGGGCTGGGGTGCTCCCTGGTGTAGGATGAGGTCTGCAAATGGCCTCCAGGCCTTGGGAGCCTGGTGAGGGGCCAGGCAGAGCCTGGGCTACTGGAGAGAAGTGGGGAGCAGCTGTCAGATGCAGAGTCTGAGGCACAGAGGGCACAGCTGCAGCTCCAGGGGGTCTTGAACAGGGGTGGATGTTGAGCAGCCCAGTGGGGTACAAGCTGTGCAGGTACATAACAAATTCATAGCTCAGTGCCTGTGGCTCAAGTGACTAAGGTTCCAGCCATATACACCTGAATTGGCAGGTTCACATCCCCCCTAGGCCCGCCAGACAACAATGACGGCTGCAACCAAAATCAAGAAAAGTAGCTGGGCGTTGTGGCAGGTGCCTATAGTCCCAGTTATTTGGGAGGTGGAGGCAAGAGAATCACTTGAGCCCAAGAGTTGGAGGTTGCTGTGAGCTGTGATGCCATGGCTCTGTATCCAGGGCCACAGCTCGAGGCTCTGTCTCAAAAAA
>CAUYQV010099975.1:0-31428 GCA_963574575.1 Galagoides demidoff | reverse complement strand
CTCAAGTGAGTCTCCTGCCTCCGCCTCCCAAGTAGCTGGGACCACAGGCGCCCGCCACAACGCCCGGCCATTTTTTGGTTGCAGCCATCATTGTTGTTTGGCAGACCCGGGCTGGGGATTCGAACCCGCCACCTTAGGTGTATGTGGCTGGCGCCTTAGCCGATTGAGCCACAGGCGCTGAGCCTGTAATTTAATTTTCAATAAAGGTAGTTCCCAAATTTCAGTCACTGACATTCACATGAGAAAAGTCAAGTTAAAACTATCCAAAATTGGCTCAAAAAAGAGACCTTGAATAGATTTAATAGTCATTGACTGAAGCAGTGGTCAATGATTTACTCAGAAAAAGGTACCACACCCAGAGGCTTAATGGCCCAGTTCAACCAAACCTTCAAGAACAGATAAAATCAAAAAAGATAGAGACTTTACATCTTTTGTATTAACCTGGATGGAGGTGGAACACATTCTTAGTAAAGCATCGCAAGAATGAAGAAGCAAGAATCCAATGTACTCAATTCTGCTATGAAGGCAACAGATGACCTAATACATGGTAGGGGGTAGGGGAATGGAAGGAAGGGGAGGGAAGAGGGTGTTGGGGGGGGGTGTCACAGCATATGGCATAATTCTTGGGAGTGGGACACAATTATAGGAGGAATTTTACTTTATAAATGCAATCAGTGTAACCTAATTCTTTGTGCCCTCAATGAATCCCAAACAATAATAAACAATCTATCCTATAAACTAGAATTTTAGTATTTCATACAAACTGTTCCAAAGCATCAAAACAGATGGGAAGCTATCCAATTCATTTAATAAAACTAGCATAAGGCTAATAACGCAATTAAACAATAAGCACTATGAAAGCAAACTGCAGAGCAATCTTACATAAATAGATGAGACCGATCCTAGATATTAGTAAATAGAACCCAGTACTGTCATCATCAATAAGGATGAATCCAAGCTTCCAGGTTCAATTCCAAAATTTCAGGGCACTTTAGCCTTCTCATCATAATCTGAACACTTTCCACTTACACTATGCCTAGAAGGCTGGCGTTCCCATAAACTGTTCACCAATTCCAACCGTGCCTCTTCTGCTGCCTACAATAGGCTGGCGGGACTCTTTTTTTTTTTTTTTTTATATTGTTTGGGATTCCTGAGGGCACAAAGAATTAGATTCATTTGCCTTCTTTAGAGAAGATTCTGTATTCATGTCTCTTATCCAGTGATAAATGGGATTGTTGGCTTTTTTTTTTTTTTTTGAGACATGAGTCTTACTATGTCGCCCTTGGTAGAGAGCTGTGGCATCACAGCTCACAACAACCTCAAACTCTTTGGCTTAAGCAATTCTCTTACCTTAGCCTCCCAAGTAGCTGGGACTACAGGCGCCCACCACAACACTTGGCTATTTTTTTTATTGTTGGTGACATTGTTCAGCAGGCCCAGGCTTGGTTCAAACCCACCGGCCCCAGTGCATGTGGCTGGCGCCCTAACTACTGGACTATGGGTGCTGAGCCTGTTGGCTCTTTTTTTGTTGATTAGTTTGAGCTCTCTATAGATTCTAGTTATCAATCAAGCTTTTGTCCAATTCATAAAATACAAATATCTTTTCTCATTCTGAAGGTTGCCTATTTGCTTTGGTCATTGTCTCCTTAGCTGTACAGAAGCCATTCAGTTTAATTAAGTCCCATTTGTTTATTTTTGTTGTTGCAATTGCCCCAGAAATCCTCTTTATAAAATCTTTCCCCAGGCTGATATCTTCAAGTGTTTTCTCCACACTTTCTTAAGAGGACTTTTATTTTTTCATGCCTTTGGACTCATCTTTATAAAGTCAGATCACATCACAACATGGGGCATAGTCCTTCAAAGGCTTTGTACCTCTTTCCCTGTGAGCCCAAAAGCCCTCACCACAGCCTGCAAGGCTCTGTCAGATCCAGTGGGCCACACTAACTCCTACTCCCTGCTGCTAGCCCTTACTCTGCTTGTACTTCTTAGCGGCTAATCATTACCTGACATTTTATACATTTTTAAAAATCTGTCTCCTCTAACTAGAAAGTAAACTCCTCTGACATAAGGGACCTTGTCTGTTTGTTCACTGCTGGTGATAGATCACAGTGCTTGTCACATAGGAGGTTCTCAATACTTGCTGAATGAATAGATTGATAATAAAACAGGACTTCTAAGTTTAAAAGTATAACCATTTTTAAAAATAATAAGCACACATTTCTAGTTATCAGCATATGGGTATATGCCAGAGATAGGTTGCGCTAGGCTCTGATGGTAGAGTGATGAATAAAAAAGATGAGTTTCTTGCCTACACAAAACATAATGGGAAACTAAACTGTGAAAACAAGGATTAAATAAAGTGGAACAAAGTTTATATTAGGAAAAGTACAAGGGCCTACGGGAACATTAAGACTGGGGGTGAGGGACAGGCTGACTTCAGCACACACTAATAACTGGAGGAGGAACAGGAGCTAGCCAAATGAAAACTGAAGTTAGATTCCCTTTTGAACAGTATGTTCAAAAGCTGTCTTAAGAGTTTATACCTTGGAGCTGGGCGCAGTGGCTCACATCTGTAATCCCACTACTTGGGAGGTTGAGGCGGGTGGATTGCCTGAGCTCACAAGTTTGAGACCAACCTGAGCAAGGGTGAGACCCTGTCTCTAAAATAAATAAATAAAAATAGCCAGGTGCTATGACAGGCATCTGTAGTCCCAGCTACCTGGGAGGCTGAGGCAAGAGAATCTTTTGAAACCAAGAATCTGAGGTTGCTATGAGCTAAGACAGCTCTAGCTATCTTACCCATGGCACTCTACCAAGGGTAACCAAGTGAGACAGTCTAAAAACAAACAAAAACTTTCCATCCAATATCTACTTATTAGTATGGAGTTACGAACTTTTTTTTTTAAGACAGAGTCTCATTTGGTCACCCTTGGAAGAATGCCATGGCGTCACAGCTCATAGCAACCTCAAACTCTGGGGCTTAAGCGATTCTCTTTTCTCAGCCTCCCAAGTAGCTGGGACTACAGGCACCCCTCACAACGCCCAGCTATTTTTAGAATGATGTCTTGTTTTGGATCAGGCTGGCCTTAAACTCATGAGCTCAAGCAATCCATCCGCCTCAGTCTCCCAGAATGCTAGGATTACAGGTGTGAGCCACTGCACCTGCCAGGTGGAGAGTTGAAGTTTGAAATGGCTTTTTGGGGTGCCTGTGGCTCAGTGAGTATGGTACTGGTCCCATATACTGAGGGTGGCGGGTTCAAACCCAGCCACGGCCAAACTGCAACAAAAAATAGTGGCGGGCGCCTGTAGTCCCAGCTACTTGGGAGGCTGAGGCAAAAGAATCGCCTAAGCCCAAGAGCTAGAGATTGCTGTGAGCTGTGACGCCACGCACTCTACCGAGGGCAACAAAGTAAGACTCTGTCTCTAAAAAAAAGAAATAGCTTTTTGGAACAAACTTGGTAACAAAACACAGCAACTGTGGCTCACAGGTGAACATCAAACCTGATGACAATGTGGATGTAGTGGGCTAAGACTCGATTCTCTCTGTACACCCATCTGCAGCAGATGGTCTGAAGCAAATGTAAAAGAAATTAATAAAATGAACATAGGAAACATGGAGGGAGTTAAGGTGGCAGTAGTTGACAAGAAAATTTTTTATCTGCAGCATCAAGTGGGGAAGAATTTCAGTGAAAGTGGAAACCAGCAGGTAGTATAATGGCAAAGAGTAGGCTCAGTATGAAAAGATCATTACGACCAATACTATTGTTCTATTTTGTCAAGACATGGGTTGCCATTTATTAAATATTTACTACATGCCAAGTGCTGCCAAGAGAAACTTTACACACAAATTCTCACAAAACTCCTACCAAGGAGGTTATCTCTAGTAGGGATGTGAAACTCAAAGAAGTTTAGAGGCTTGCCCCAGGTTGCAGCCAGCAGAGAAACTAATTCTATAATTCACATTTTGTTCTCTTTGGCACTAAAATCCATATTCTATTAGAGGCAGTTAACGTAACTGTGACTGATCCATAGCTAGAATTGACTTCTTTTTCACTGTCATTTATTCCCACTATACCTCTCAGATCGTCTTCCGGTTTCCCTCCAGCACAGTATAGAATGTTGGTTGATGTTCTTTACCTGGTGGGAGATGCGAATCTTATTTTTGAAGAGATGGAATCATACCCGTTCTTTTATTGGGTTGGCGCATTTCCGTAACTTTCAGTATTGAATATATTAGTATTAAGAGGTACTCTGGAAAATCCGCTGGGTACCAGACATAGTTCTCCTTGCCTCATTATGAGGCAGAAAATCAATTTGTCTTCATAATTAGGACCAACCTCCTTCTGGTTATTGATATAAAGAGCTCAAAATGAAAAAAAAGAGAGAAAGAGAAAGCTCAAAATGGCCAGGAAGTAGTTACAATTTTCAATTCAGTGGAATGTTTTTATGTCCCTTTGTGAACTAAGACTCTAAAATTTTATAAATACATTAAGGGAATGCTTTCCCTTCCAATTCCTGATTCTCTAATCTGTGTTGAGGTTATGGGAAAGAAACGTTGGTTGCTGATTCAAAGCACATACTGCATCCTGTAGGACAGTATGCAGCTATCATAACTGTGTCTTCAGAAGGACATTCCATCCATCGGGTGAGCTGCTTGTGGGGGTAGCACATTATTGTAAGACCAGTGAATTCTCACTGCCACACTTATTTTGCTAGGAAATGAGTTCTTTGATTAGAAGCAATGTTGTGGAGGTCCTATGGCAATGATGAAGGCATTCGGTAATTCCAGACGGTAGTATTGGTAAACATTGCAGGCAAGATAGGCAAACCCCTATCCAAGTTAGGTGTCTATTCTATTGAGGACAGACTGCTCCAAGAACAAAGGGTTACAGTTATCAGGTGACAACCAGTTTTCCTCAAAGCATGAAGATTAAGGAAACAAAGCAGATCTTAGCTGAAGACATGTTAGGAATGTGGTAATAGCCAAACCAGCCTTTCTGAGAGGATGTTTGTAATATTTAGCCCAAGAATAGCTTCTCTCCTTACAGGTATGGCAACTTTGAACATGGGTCATTGAACAAATAATGGCAGTGGCTGTAGGAGGCTAACATTCACAGGATGGGTCACTTTGGCAACCTGATTGAGGTAGACAACTTTTGCTATAGATGCCCTTTGGTGTGCATTGATATGGAACACAAATATATCTTCATATTCTGTGTCCATTTCATAAAGTCCACTTAAATACCTACTCCCCAAACCTCTTTGGCACCAATTTTCTAATCCTATTCCTCTTAAGTCTTTGACCATGTAACTAGTCATTAGCCATTGCTATGAAGCTGTATAGATCTACACCTCTTATCTATCTCAGTCTAGACAAAGTAGCAATCAGTGTACTGCTTAAGGTTCTCCCACAAAGGGGATTTCCCTTCACCACTAGACTAATACTATAGCTGTCCAGTTGGTGCCAGCATTTTGTCTTAACATTAGTTTCTGGTTTCCTCCCTAGTTAATTGATCAAAGAAAAACACATCATGGGGCCACAGATGTGACCTGAAGGAGACAAGGTGATGCAGCAGGAGCAGTGTAAGAGTCTGAGCCACCAGCTCATTCAACTCTATGACCTACTGAGTCCAAGCCCTTTACCTTGTTTCCATTTAATGAGAGATTGCTGCTGGGCACATTCACACTTACTACTTAGTTCACACTGATCAGCTCGGACCACAAAGGCACTCAATATCCTGTGGCAGACAGTTCAACAGCAGTCAAGGAGCTTTTCTCACAAAACTACATTTTTGCAGAAGAGGGGTTGGCTGTGCTCCAAAACCAGTTGAGGCTCGATATAGCATTTGCATTTGCTACCTATGCTCCCAGTTGGACCTGTGGGGTCAGTTAAGTCCAAGGGGCAGAGCAGTTTGCACTGCAGCCTGTCTTGATGTAGGGCCTTCTCCTGCTCTGCCTGCACCCCAGATTGGCACCCTGACAGGCTGCTAGGTTATGGGCTACAGCAGCAAACTGGAATGTGGTGCTTTATAGATTCTAAGGTTAAAAAAGCCACCAAACATTGTGTCCAGCATTGTGGAAAACAACACAATGAACAGCAACTTATTTTCATATTTGAGGGGATCTTGCCACATGTTCCAGATCATGGAATCTTGATTTCAGAGGTGGAAAATTCAGCCTGAATTTCCTAAATTTTCATGGGGTTTCTCCTCCACCCTCTTTCATTATTTCAAGTCTGTTAGATTTCCTTTCAATTTCTATATAGCTTAGTATAGTACGTTTCTCCTCTCATCTAGAAGATACTGTCTTACTTTAGTTCACAGATCTTCAACTCATTTTCTAACTTGGAATTTTTTAACATTGGTTCAACATTTACCGAATGTCAATTATGTGCTAGAAATGAGAGACACTAAGACAAAGAGAGCTAGTTCTCATGTTTAAGGGAAAATGTCAATTTTAACACAATATAATGGTGGCTTAGTAGCAATATGCAGAAAGTGTCACAGACACACATAGGAGGGGGTACCTGACTCATATAGGGGAGCAGTCAGGAAAGGCTGCCAGGATGAGTGATCTCTTGGCTAAGTTCTGAAGAATGAGCAGTGATTAGTGAGGAAAGCCAGGAAAGGAATGAAAGGGCTTTCCAGGCAGGGGAATGGCAGGTGCAAAGCTTGGATGTGAACGAGGTCAGCCCTTATGGTGATGTATATTTAGCCTTCTTTTCCTTTCAAGAGATTTCTGGTTAATACTCATTCTCCACTATAATTTTTTCCTATTTCTTGCCAGATTATGACCCAAAAGATTGTCATAAATTCTATGCAATGTGTTCACTATATTTCTGAGTAAAACCTTCCAAAAGATCACTTACTGCTTGCAGACACAGTACTTACTAAGTAACCCAGCTTTACATTTTAACCTTTCTCGCTTAAATAGTCATCTATTTCTCCATTTATTCTGGTTATTCCTAAATCTGCAAGTAATTACTTACCAGTTTTTGATGACCGGAAACAGACTAGAGACATTGTACCTTCTGTTCCATTAAAATTTCCCAGGTTCTAACAGGAAGCACATGTAACAGGCATGTCCTATTGTTTGTTACTATGCAAGTTATAAGACCCATTGTTTGTTACTATGCAAGTTATAAGACCCAAGTCCCAAAAAAGCAAAACTTGAAAGAAACTGAACACAGGAAAAATAAAACGATAAAAACTTTCATTGAAAACAGAAGAGTCCTCTTAACTAGAAGAATGTTTTATACATTTCCCAAGATCACTGTGGAATGATTCCATTGTTAAGAAAGACTAATCATTCTTTCCAATTTCTCAATTACATATATGTGTTCTGTTATGTATGCTATGTTGGGATGGGAACTTAGGGAGATGTGAATTGGGATAAGAAGTTCAAAAAAGATCCAAAATACAATTCCCTTTTGTAAAGCAATTCCTATGTAATAAAGAATTAAGAGGAACAAACATTGCTTTTTTTTTTTTTTTGAGACAGAGCCTCAAGCTGTCCCCCTGAGTAGAGTGCCATGGCTTCACTGCTCACAGCAACCTCCAACTCTTGGGCTCAAGCGAGTCTCCTGCCTCAGCCTCCCAAGTAGCTGGGACCACAGGCACCTGCCACAACGCCCGGCCATTTTTTGGTTGCAGCCATTATCGTTGTTTGGCGGCCCGGGCTGGACTCAAATCCCCCACCTTAGGTGTATGTGGCTGGCGCCTTAGCCACTTGAGCCACAGGCGCTGAGCCAAACATTGCTTATTGTTTATTTTTAAAGAGAATGAGTTTAAACATGATTTAATATTACAAAATAACCAATTAACTTCAAAAGAATACAGTAATTATAGTAGAACTGCCATAGCTGACCACCTCCCATTAACCTAATTTTCATAGACCAGATGCACCACATGTACATATCGTAGGCCTACTTCCTTATGTTGATCAACTCCACCTGTTGACCACTTTGTTATAGTGCCTTGGGCAGTCAACTTATAGAGGTTCTACTGTAAATTACACTTGCCTTAATTCCATTTACAAGTTATACAAATTAGAACACATAGTCGATCACCAATGGACTACAACAAAATGGTCAATACACAGAAGTGTTCAACATAAGGGAGTAGGCCTGCTGTACTGAAGTGTACGTGTGGTGCTTGTCCAGTCTATGAATATTAGGTCAACTTAAGGAGCCTATGAACCTCCTGCCAACTTAAGGAAGTGGTCAACTACAGACGTTCTACTGTATTTACTGGCCATATTATCAATAAAGTGTTAAGAGTAATGTAGAGGAGTGGGTTATACATACTTGTTTTAGCAAGGAGAGTGTAATTATTTTGGCCAAAAATATATAGAAAACTAGAAAAGTACAGTATAAAAACATGCAATGTATATTATAATACACTAACCAAGTAATTGAAAGCAATCTCAACGGCTATCAATCTAAAATGATACATAACTAAAAAGTAAAAATAGCAGCAAAACCATGAACATCGCCCAACAATGATGGTACACTTAGAAGAAAATGCTCAGGCACTGATTATACTTGTCTGACAGGCTACCTGTGTGAAAGTATCTGCATATACACTTTGGGGCATTCTTGCAAAACAACACACCTCATGCAGGAACAAGGTTCCTTAGAGGAGCAGAAGCAGAGTCTTGAGTGAATCCTAAGACACTGACTGCAGCTGGGCTCGGCAGCTCACACCTGTAATCCTAGCACTCTGGACTTGGCGCCTGTGGCTCAAGTGGCTAAGGCGCCAGCTACATACACCCAAGGTGATGGGTTGGAATTCAGCCTGGGCCCACCAAACAACAATGACGGCTGCAACCAAAAAATGGCCGGACATTGTGGCAGGCGCCTGTGGTCCCAGCAACCTGAGAGGCTAAGGCAGAAGACTCGCTTGAGTCCAGGAGTTGGAGGTTGCTGTGAGCTGTGATGCCATGGCACTCTACCCAAGGGGGCAGGGGTGGGGGGGCAGCTTGAGGTTTCTGTCTCAAAAAAAAAAAAAAAAAATCCTAGCACTCGGGGAGGCTGAGGCGGGTGGATTGCTTTAGCTCACAAATTCGAGACCAGCCAAGCAAGAGCAAGACCCCATCCAAAAAAAAAAAAAAAATAGCCAGGCATTGTAGCGGGTACCTATCTATAGTCCCAGTTACTTGGCAGGCTGAGGCAAGAGGATTGCTTGAGCCCAGGAATTTGAGGTTGCTGTGAGCTATGACGCCACGGCATTCTACTGAGGGCGACACAGTAAGACTGTCTCAAAAAAGAAACCAAAAAATCCCACACTGACTAGCACTTGTGGATACAGACCAATTTTAGTGACCTTTAGGAACTCACTTAGTAGGAAGTGATTATATCACAGGTAAGTAATTAGAGGCAAGGGATGCTTATTGATCCAAAACCTGAAATGCTACATAACTACTGTTGTTTACTAAGGGGATCTGAAGAAAGGACTTTCATATTTGGATCAGCTCATGTCCCATCAGAAGGCTACTCATTAAGAGCTACTGTGTCGGCTCGGCGCCTGTGGCTCAATCGGCTAAGGCGCCAGCCACGTACACCTAAGGTGGCGGGTTTGAATCCCCAGCCCGGGCCCGCCAAACAATGATGGCTGCAACCAAAAAATGGCTGGGTGTTGTGGTGGGTGCCTGTGGTCCCAGCTACTTGGGAGGCGGAGGCAGGAGACTCGCTTGAGTCCAGGAGTTGGAGGTTGCTGTGAGCTGTGATGCCATAGCACTCTACCCACGGGGATAGCTTGAGGCTCCGTCTCAAAAAAAAAAAAGAAAGAGCTACTGTGTCCCCTGATTAAGACTGCCTTCCCCGCTCAAGCCAGATACACAAATACTACCAGCATACTTATTTAGCTTGAAGTGCTACTTCTTATAGAAAGGCAAGCAGATGGAGAAGACTCAATTTTCTGGTTGATACAGATCTTATCTCTAAATTGAAAGAAAAAAGATGAAAAAATTATAAAATATCTTCCTTAAGGTACTACAGTTTCTCCTAATGTTCATAAGAGTCTCTCTTGCTGGAGGCAGCACAGTATAGGAACATACACAGTCCTGGGGGCAGGGAGGAGGATGCAAGTAGGTAGTGGGTAGAGAGAGCATTTGGGTCTTTGCCATCAGAGCTGTCACTAATTAATAATATCATTTATGGTGAGTCATTTAACCTCTAATTTCCCATCAGGGAATGTGAGAGTACTTTTACTTGTATCTAAAGAGATCCACAAAAGCACAAAACCAGTAAAAATCACTCACCACATACACCAAGAGTCTTTTTCCTTCCACAGTTTGTTGAAGGGGACTTTCACAGTGTAGAAAATAAAATTTTATTCTGTAGGGTGGCGCCTTCAAACCAGCTCTGGCAAAACTACAACAAAAAAATAGCTGGGCATTGTGGCGAGTGCCTGTAGTCCCAGCTACTCAGGAGGCTGACGCAAGAGAATCATCTAAGCCCAAGAGCTGGAGGTTGCTGTGAGCTGTGATGTCACTGCACTCTACCAAAGGTGATAAAATGAGACACTGTCTCTTAAAAAAAAAAAAATTCTATTCTAAAATCATTCTACAAGAGTTTTTATATTAGGGCCAGCTGTGGTGCCTCATGCCTATAATCCTAGCACTCTGAGAGGCCAAGGGGGGTGGATTGCCTGAGCTTACAGGTTCGAGACCAGTCTAAGCAAGAGCAAGACCCTTTAAAAATAGCTGGGCGGTGTGGCAGGCACCTGTAGTCCCAGCTACTTGGAAGGCTGAGACAAGAGAATCACTTGAGCCTAAGACCAAGGGTGACAAAATGAGACTCTGTCTCAAAAAAAAGTTTTTATATTAAATAAACTCTTATTGTTATTTCCTGATTAGATTAAAAATCACTCTTAAAAATTCAGGATGGTGATCTTAAAGTCAATTTAAAAATAGGATAGTCACACACATTATTAAAAATTTCTCACGATAAGTATACAAAAAAATCTAATTTAAATGAGAAAGACAAATTAAGATTATGCTTAGTAATTAAATATATTTTTGAAAGTAGCACCATTTGTTCTTGAGAATACAAACACAGTAAATACTTGGTAAGGTCCACAGACAAATGAGAACTTACTGAATTACATATACGTATCGTTGCATTTCTCTAAGTAGTTAAATTTAATATATCCTCTATGTTAAAACAAAACAAAATCGCCAACTCCATACAGAAACAACAAAAAACCACCAAACTATATTGTCAAGCAAAATATTTTTAATTAGTAGGTTGATCATAAATAAATCCACATAAAAGATTTAACAGAATACAAAGAGTTTTGTGTTTCCTTTGTGGACTCCATTCATAATATGCATTAGTCAACCTCATTCTCTAACCATGACAAAAAGAGCTGTCATCCAACAATGCAGCCCAGTTACAGCAATTCATATTCTGTAGTTAAATTTTTACATTTTCTTTACAAATGTAACATTTATGTACATTATATATATACTTTTTCTATAGTCCATGTACTGAAACTCTATTGTTTTTACAGGGAAAATGTTGAATTCATTTAATGAATAAGAATCATTCCTTGTTAAAAAGTAATTCGTATAAACAAAGAACACGGTACCACTGCCTTTTGGCATCCCTTCTCAGAGTTCAAGTCCAGAAAGGTTATATTAATTATAAGAAAAAAGAATTTATCTAATTTTACATTATGACATATCATTCCACATAGCTACATAAATTTGCCAGCTTGCAAGGAACAGAGCACTGTACTGCCATACTACTGGAAATGTGTAGAAACCAATTCAAACTTGGTGCAAACAACACCATCATTACCATTAATCTGTCACATTCTTTGTTCCTCTTTTCCTTTTGCCAAAGCCTCAGACAGGGTGCTGTGCATTGTGTCTTGTAACAATAAATGACTTCATTTCAAATATCCTATGCACTTCTCTGACAGATTATGCTCTACCTAGGATATAGATCTTTTTCTTCTCACTCAATTTTATTCTATTTCACTTACAAATCTGCTGCTGAATATGAAGCAAAAATTCATAGTAAGAGAACGCAGCTTCTGTCCGGTCTTCAATCAAATGCTGAAAAAATTCTGTTTTGGCAGGACTCTCATCTCTGAAAAATAGAAAGGGACATTTATCTAAAAATGTACATTATTAAAAAGAATAATTATGCATTGAAAGAAATTACTAATACATGGAGACATTGAAAATGGAATACAAGAGGGTATGAATCAAGTAACAATATTTTAACATCAGAATATATTTTGATACTATTTCAAGTTTGTTTTGAAGATAAGCAGTTTCACACAGATTGCACAGAAAAAGTAAACTTCATTATTAACTTACAAAAGTACTTACTTTACCACATGAAGGATTGGACTTAGTGGTCTGTTGTCTCTAAGCCAAGTTATAAAGGATCTGGCTCTTTCTGATGAAAGCGTATCTAGCTCTGGAAGGTGTGTCTGGTAAAAGTAATATGGAAATTATTTTGTTTCTTATATACTTTAGCAGTATTAGCACTTAATCACAATTTCCACTATCATCAACCAACTGCCAGCGTTCTACTCCCCAGCCCCAACAGCAGCAACGGAACAAGTGAAATTTAAATAGTTCACAACTATGTTTCTATCTTCTTGGATAAGTCAACAAAATATATTTAATGATAAGTATGTCACTCATATTTTATCTGAATATTGTATTTTTCTGGAGAAGTCAATAAAACAAACACAATCATTAGTATGTCACTGGTACCTTTATGTGTTTTTTTTTTTCACCTGCATGTTTCTTCTAAAGGAAATATTCACATGAAGAAAGCTATCACTTGCGTACCAAATTCTCTTATACATTATATCTTATTCTAAAAATAGACATGCTGGGAAAATTTCATGTGCCAAAAAAAACTTACACACACTTTAAGAGATGTTACCTATATATTACTTTTTGAAGTTGAACCGAGTTATGGCAGCAATATGTAGTATGACACTCACTCAAAAGATGGCATTCATGGCCTGGCGTCTGTGGCTCAAGTGGCTAAAGCACCAGCCACATACACCTGAGCTGGGGGTTCAAATCCAGCCCAGGCCTACCAAACAATGATGGCTGCAACCGAAAAAGAGCCAGGCGCCTGTAGTCCCAGCTACTTGGGAGGCGGAGGCAGGCGGAGGCGGGAGACTCGCTTGAGCCCAGGAGTTGGAGGTTGCTGTGAGCTATGATGCCACAGCACTCTACCCAGGGCTATAGCTTGAGGCTCTGTCTCAAAAAAAAAAAAAAAATTAAAATTAAAAAATAAAAAAAAAGACGGCATTCATCAAATGAATGCTACTGTCACCGTGTGACAGTCATGAATAGAATACTTTTTCTCTTAAAATGTATATACATTTTTTTGGCACCCTCTGTATATTTTTAAAATGTATGTGTAGGCTTGGCGCCTGTGGCTCAAGCGGCTAAGGCGCCAGCCACATATACCTAAGGTGGCAGGTTTGAATCTAGCCCAGGCTCGCCAAACAATGACGGCTGCAACCAAAAAAATAGCCAGGTGTTGTGGTGGGTGCCTGTGGTCCCAGCTACTTGGGAGGCTGAGGCAGGAGACTCGCTTGAGCCCAGGACTTTTACCCATGGGGACAGCTTGAGGCTCTATCTCAAAAAAAAAAAAAAAAAAGTATGTGCAGCTAACTATTTTAAAAAGATCTAAAAGTCTATTTGTGTGTGCATGTATTTACACTATAAAGGTAAGATTTTTCTTTTTTAAAGCCAACTTAAAAGTAGACTAAATAATTCAAAGTATGCAAGTGTAGCATATACTTTAAATAGAAAACTTTTGAATAATTACATTCATAATTCATGTCAGTATTTAAAAAAGTATAAAAACAAAACACATGCTCCTTTTCATATAAAATTTCCAGATATTTTCTAAGTATGTATAGCTATTATCATTATATACACAAAAACATTTTTAAAAATACAAATGGGACCATATTCTAATTATACATATGGGGGTTGACTCTCTTCAAACCACATTCCTTTTTTTTTTTTGTCTTTTGGAAAAGACATAGTCTTGTTACATTGCCCAGGCTGGAATGCAGTGGTTATTCACAGGCATGATCATTATGCATTGCAGTCCTGGACTTTAAAGATCTTCATGCTTCAGTCTCCCAAGTAGCCAGGAATACAGGTGCGTGCCATCATGCTCCAGATTTTATTCTTCTTAATAAATTCATAGATAGGCTCAGCACCTGTAGCACAGTGGTAATGGCTCAAACCACACATACTGAGGCTGGCGGATTTGATCCCAGCCCAGGCCAGGTAAACAACAATGACAGTTGAAACAAAAAAAGTAGCTCAGTGTTGTGGCAGGCACCTGTAGTCCCAGCTACTTGGGAGGCTGAGGCAAGAGAATTGCTTAAGCCCAAGGGTCTGAGGTTGTTGTGAGCTATGACGCCATAGCATTCTACTGAGGGTGACATACTGAGACTCTGTAAATGCATAGATATTACTTATTCAATGCTAAAAGCATGTGTGAACATATACCAACTTTTGTGAATATATCCAGAGGATATAGTCTTAGAATAACTTATCGTTTCATAGAGTATGTGATTTTTAACTTTAACAGATATTGTCAAATGGCCCTCCAGAAAGGCAGCATAAACACCATATACACTCCAATCAATAATGTGTGACGTGCCTATTGTCCTACACTTGCTGCTTGATAGCCTTTCATCAAATCTAAAAATTTTTGACAATCTGTTAAAAGAAAGAAATGCTATACTATTATTTTGTTTCCCTTAATTACAAGTAAGGCTGTTAATTCATAAAGCTACTACATTTCTCCCCCTCTGAACTGCCTGTTAAAAAGCTTTTTTAGAGAAAAAGGAAAGCTTTCCTTTTAAAGATTTGTAAGAGAACTTTTTATACTAGAGAAGTTATTAACCCTTTTTTAGTCTTATGAGTTATACATAATCTTATGATTTTTTTTTATTTGCTTTTTGGCCTTTTTATTTTTTACCAAATTGAAATGATTTATATTTCTGCTTTTATATTTATTATTGTCCTTTCAAAATCACTGACTTACACATGGGCCTTACCTATTTTATCATCGTTATTATTTTCTATTTTAATATTATTACAAAACATAAATATTCACAAGTATTTCTTCTAGTAACCTGCATGGTTCACCTTTTCTTAACTTTCTGAATCATATTTCTTTGGTATGGGTTAGCATACGTTTAGTAAAAACCTAATGAAAAAATTATGTTTATTATGAGAAAAGTAATTTAAATCAAAAGTTGAAAGTTGCTGGAAAACATTTCGGCAGATCCTCAAAAACCTAAGCACAAAGTTATCTTACTGATCCATTAATTCCCTCCTAGGTATATGCCCAAGAGAAGTGAAAACATGTATTCACACAAAAACTTGTTCATGAACATTTGTAGCAGCACTATTTATTACAGTCCCAAAGTAGAAACAACCAAAATGTCTATCAGTGGATGGATGGATAATCAAAAACGTGGTATAACTACATAGTCAACTATTTTTTAGTCATAATATTTTGAAATTAGATAGTGAGTGGTGGTGGTCGTATAACATTGTGAATACATTAACAACTACTCATACATTGTAAATGGTTAAAATACTGACTCTTAAATAATAATTTTATGTCAATAAAAAATTAAAAACAAAAAGCAAACACAATGTTTAAGTTGAAAATCAAAAATCCACTGACCATTTTCTGTGGTATTGATGCAAAATCTGGACACCCAAGAACATCCTCTATGAAGTTATTGTCACAGCCTTTCCCAATCCAAATATAAAAAACCTAAAAACGAAAGGCAACAAAATATTAAAACTTACTAATAGTTAAAAAATCCATTATAGCTAATTTTCTCAAAATTATAATGCATGAAAGAGGTAAAGTATACCATGTCAAAGAGAGTAAAGGCAAACAAAAAAGTGACAAGGAAATTATAACTACATTGCAAATCTCCACCTAAGAATCTAGAATGGTTCCTATCTCCTTTGCCTAAGTTTAAAGGGTTCTAATAAAATAGATTTATTTTCTTTACTTATTTCCTCCATCAGAATGCAATACTTTAATCAGGATAATCAACTCACTATATTTCCATCCACTGTCTCAATTACTGTCTCTTTATTTTAATTCATTTATTTCCTTCTCTTCTGTGGCTATCCAAATTCTTTTCCATCTCATAAAGAATTATTTTGAATCTACTTTCATCATTCTGACACCATTTACCACTAGCCCCATCCAAAGACTTCTGAATTCATAAATCATTAATGAAATTTCTAACATATAAGTTGAACTAGATAAAATTCTTCAGGTCCTTTTAAATTTTATGATTCTTTATGGTACGGTATTTCAAGACAGACTTTACTTCTCTTTATCTAGTATATGTAATCCATCAATCCATGATATACAAGTTTATTAACCTATAATATATATAGCAATATAAATATCAATATAAAATTATGTTCAATTAAGTTGGTAAGCAGAGTGAAGAAAGGTTTTCCCAAAGAGACCACCAGAGAGTGTCTGCCAATTTATTGCCTCTCAGTTCCTAAATCTACCTTTCCCTGCCTCCACTGTGATACACAAGAGCTGGACCCGGTTTCATTTTTTGTCAGCTGAAACAGTAGGAAGTTTGTTAGTAGAGGGTGCTTACAGAGCCACAGTCCATAAGGAAAGCACCATCTCTCGTCAGCTTCTCTGCAGACAATTTTTGAAGAGCTGGCTGAGGAACAACCCTGTCATTAACATGTACTGCACCCTGAAAAGTAAAAGACAAAATTTGAGCTTACATTACTACCAACATAATTTGAGAGATAATAGCTACTCCTTAGCTACTCCTTATGAAATACTGGAAAATAACACTTTGAGAGCTCTGTACAATGCAAAAAGTATTGATTATATGTTACCATCTTGGCTGTAGAATTACTACCCTCAAATGTATTCAAGTCAAAAGAGTAAAGACATGAATATACAGAATGATCTGTCACATTTCCTTCCCTTTTGTTATCAGGACATATTAGAAGTGTAACTGTTGACTCTGACTCTGCTGCACAACAAGCTACAATTTTACATTTCTTTAGTAACATAATACTATGCTTGGGATTAATACTAATTCCAAGAACATATGTGTGTATATATATATATATATTTATCTTTTTTTTTTTTTTTGGAGACAGTCTTAAGCTGTTGTCCTTTTTTTGGAGACAGAGTCTTGAGCTGTTGTCACAGCTCACAGCAACCTCAAATCCTGGGCTTAAGAGATTCTCTTGCCTCAGCCTCTCAAGTAGCTGGGACTACAGGTGCCCGCCACAATACCTGGCTATTTTTTTGTTGTAGTTGCCATTGTTGTTTGGCAGGCCTAGGCTGGATTTGAACCCACCAGCTCTGGTGTACGTGGCTGATGCCCTAGCTGCTTGAGTTATAGGCACCAAGCCAAAGAATATACTTTCACACATAGAAGAAAGAAGACACTACTACATACGGGCACATTCAAATTATTATTGGATTCCAGATTTGGTTTACTATATAATCAGAATTTCAACTGATCATATCAGAAACAGTCACTATCTCCAAAATACAAATAGAAATGTCAACTCTATAACTTATTTTTGTAATATTATACTAAAACCACACAAAAAATTACTTCTGATATGAAACTATTTTTTAAAACTCCATAACCTTTGACAATATCTAAGAGTCCTATCATCCAATGAGATTCAAAGTTGTGTGCTTAATGTAAGACCACTATACGGGCAGGGTAAAATGAATGGAAAAAAAATAGTTGATAATATACTACTTATTATCACCTTAACTATAGAATCATGACACTTAAATATACTCAAATTTAAAAATTTCAAAGGCATTAAAATGCACACCTCATCTGTCAATCTGTCTATCCTGTATAAGTTGGGATGAATCATTTTCATTAGATGAACAAGTGGCTGAGACTTTATCTGACACATGGCATATACACGATCATCCAGGCGTGTGCTTGTACCCGTTCTAAATGCTTTCTACAAGGAAAAAGATATATGTTTTAAAATAAAATGTAAATATTAAAGCAAATATATACTATAAATCCTGGGAAAAGCATGAAATTTAAATCAGACAGACCTGCAATCAAGACCTTCAAATTAGATAAACCTGGATTCAATTCTCAGCTCTACACTGGAACAAGTTACTTGGCTTTTCTAAACTACTGTCATAAGAAAGACCAGAAAAATAATGCCCCCCTGGGTTTCTGCAAGAATTAAATAAGATGACAGACACTTAACCTATTCTCTTAGAGAATAACCTATTATGGTGCCTGAGACATGGAAAGGTATTTAATAAATATTAAATCCTGTCCGTAGAATTCCTTTAGAAGGATATGTTAAGAATAAGATATGAACACATTTATCCAAAATAAAGAAAGAGAAAATCTGGCTCCACTGCATCCATCATGTATTTATACACCTTCACATTCCATTGACCCTCTCTGACTCTTCAATGTTAAGTACTAAAAACTCTGATAAGGTATTAAAAACCAACAACTTAGATTTCATTTCTTCCTACATGTATTTGAAAACATTCAAAAACTGTATTAAGTTAAACAATGTATAGAAAGGTACCTGTTTGAGAAGGGCCAAAACATAGAGAGGAAACAACTTGAGGGAGCAGGGTGCTATCAGTGCAGAGTGCTGTAAATTGGAAATAGTAGAGCCATACGCAGATAACGAATCCACTACCGCATTTACTAAGGCATCTCTTGCATCTGACAGACTTGAAGAAACTGATCGATCTACAGCTATAAAGCAACCAAAATGAAAAGTATTTAATCATTAGATTCTAATGAACACTACAAGATACAAAATTTGTACATATTATTTAAAAAACAATTTCTTCTGGTTTTTAGGATAAAAAAATTTACATCTCTTTGTACATTTTTTCCTGAACTAAGTAAACCTGACAAATCAAAACAAGCTGACTTTCTGTTGAATGTTTGTTAGTCTTGTAAATCTATAAACACTCAGCCACCACTGATGTTTGAGCATGTATCCTATCCATGTACTTCTGAGAAAGCCCCAGGGAGGTCTCCATTGTTCAAATGCAAGTCACATGTATCATTTTCTTCTGCACAATCAATGTAAATCCTACAATCTGAGTTATCCCTTTTGATCCTCTAAAATCTTCTTTACAAAGTATTCTAGGTCAATAATTTTTTTAAAGGGCACAATGAAGGAAATAGACATTCATGCATACACTGAAGGTTTATCTAATTTATTTATTTAATATGAGGCTTATTTTCCTTAAGAATATATATATTTTTGGGGGGGGGGGGAGACAGAGCCTCAAGCTGTCACCTGGGGTAGAGTGCCGTAGTGTCACAGCTCACAGTGACCTCCAACTCCTGGGCTTCAGCGATTCTCTTGCCTCAGCCTCTCAACTAGCTGGGACTACAGGTGCCCACCAAAGCGCCTGGCTATTTTTTAGTTGTAGTTGTCATTGTTGTTTGGCAGGCCCGGGCTGGATTCAAACCCGCCAGCTCTGGTGTATATGGCTGGCACCTTAGTTGCTTGAACTACAGGCACCAGGTCAAATAATATATTTTATTAAAATAGAGATAACCAGGGGAAATGCCTGTGGCTCAAAGGAGTGAGCCGCTGGCCCCACAATGCCGGAGGTGGTAGGTTCACCCAGCCCCGGCAAAAAACTGCAAAAAAAAAAAAAAAAAAAAAAAATAGAGATAACCTATACATATGCCTAACCATTAAAAATAAAATTAGATTGAAAAATAATCAGTTGGGTATAATTAGTTCAAAGTGTAGAAATAAAATACTTTAAAAATTGGGATCCTTTAGTGAATGCTATAGTAATATTGCTCCAAATGAGTATTAATGACTGTTTTCTTCCAGGACTTCATGGGAAATTAGTAAGGCTTGTTTCATGTTTAAATCAATCTATAAGGTAAATTTGTTAAAAAACAAAACATTCAGTGCTATATAAATTCCCTAAGGGATATATTTATTCCTTCATTTATTTACTATTATTTTTTGAGACAAAAGCCTCACTATATTGCCCTCGGTAGAGTACCATGACGTCACAGCTCACAGCAACCTCAAACTCTTCCACCACACCACCAGGCTATTTCTGTTATTGCTATAGTTGTCACTGCTGTTTAGCAAGCCTGGGCAGGGTTTGAACCTGCCAGTCCTAGTGTACAAATTATTCCTTTTTATTGTTCCTTTGCAGTAAAATTCCCCCTGCTTCCCCAGCCCTGGCAATCACTGATCCACTGATCTATTCTACATTTGATAATTTTCCCTGTTCCTGAATGTGATATAAACTGAATCATATGTATGCAGTGTTTTTTCGTTTTTTGTTCACATAGAGATTTATTCTGCTGCCCTCAGTAGAGTGCTGGTGGCATCATAACTCACAGCAACCTTCAACTCCAGGGCTCAAGCAATCCTCTTGCCTCAGCTTCCCCAAGTAGCTGGGACTACAGGCACCTGAGTCTTATTCTTGCTCAGGTTGGCCTTGAACTTCTGAGCTCTAGTGATCCACCCATCTCGGTTTATCAAAGTGTTGGTATTACAGGAACAAACCACCACGCCCAGCCTTGTATTGCAGCTTTTTAAATCTAACTTCTTTCATTTAGTACAATGTCCTTAAGAGTCATCCTTGTTTGTTCAAGTATTAACAGTTCATTCCTTTTTGAAAAAAATTTTTTTTGTTGTTTATTTTTTGAGATTGAGCCTTGTTCTTTCATCCTGGGTAGAAGACAGTGGTGTCACTACACTCAGTATGGCCTCTAACTCCTGGGCTCAAGCAAAACTCCTATCTTAGCTTCCTAAGCAGCTGAGACTATAGCCACATACCACCATGCCCAGCTAATTTTTTCTATTTTTGGTTGAGGTGGGATCTTCCTCTTTCTTATTCAGACTGGTCTTGAACTCCTGACCTCATTCATTCCTTTTTATTGCTGGGCTGTATGTGTCATTACATTGTATGGATATATACAATAGTTTTTGTATACATCCATTAGTTCAAGAACATTTAGGTTTTTCCAGTTTTTAGAGATTATAAATTCCACAAAACAATTTTAAACTAAGATTAGCAAGAATATAGAAACCATCTCTAATTGACATTGCAGTGAATAAAAGTGTAAACATAATGCTTTTTTAAATAAGAGATTTCTGGTTTAAAAAAATAAGCTGGCTCAGCTCCTGTAGTACAGTGGTTATGGCACCAGCCACATACACTGAGGCTGGCGGGTTAGAACCTGGCCTGGGCCAGCTGAACAACAATGACAACTGCAACAAAAAAATAGCCAGGGCTCAAGCAATCCTCTTGCCTCAGCTTCCCCAAGTAGCTGGGACTACAAGCACCTGTGGTGGGTAGTTCATCTGTTCCTTCATTTTGTACTCACCCATGTTTGCCAGAAGGCAGATGGCGGCTTGTACATCCACTCCTGCATAGACATCTGCTAGTGAACTTACCACTGGCAAACAAAGCGTATGCACCCTAATTCTCCGCTCACCTAAACAAAATGGTAAATAAAAGTCATTAAAAAAAATACATTGTACTAACAAGAAACAAAGCAAATAAATCAATGTTTTATTCAAGCTACTGCTTTGATTGGACTAAATTACCAACAAGATTTAGAGATATAAAAACAAAGTTTTACAGTTAACATGTTTTAAAGAAAATTAAGCACTCTCCAAATCTAAAGATAGACTATGAATATACATTATATTTCACATACATATAGTTGAACACGAAGTTCTAGTTTTTAACATCACTTACTCTAAACTATATCCAACAGAGTAAAATATCAGAAAACTTAAGACTATCAAATAACAAATGAAGGCCTATTGCTATGCAGTTTTTAATCTTATGGGGCAAGAAATAATGCAAAGGAGGGCATAGCTGGATTTAGAGTGAACTGTTTGCCAGAAGCATATGATCTTAGAAATGTAAATCAAAAAAAGTGTATTAAAGTTTCAAAAGAAAGGGCTCAAAAATGAAAGAAAATAATGGGACACACATTTGATTAACTAATGTAAACTGTAAACTGTTCCCACTGTGTATTCAATCCTTTTCCCCACTTAAGAGTGTGTAAAAGGACAGGAGAATTCCTGCAGGCTATCCTCCATTTCTGTTACCAATACCTTTGCTTGATGTATATAATAAGGCTGTTTGAAAGCACACTAAGGAAGTATCTGTCAAACTTTCTTCAATTGACAGCTGCACAGCAAATCCAGCATCAGGATTGATGTTGGCAAGAGATAACAAATCAGTGGAACGAACAAAAAAGTTTCCATGGAAAGTATGCATTGAAAGACCTAAAAAAGAGAAAACTTGATATAAAAGATGAAGTTAACAGTAGTGTCTTTGTCTCTAGCTAATCAAAAGGATAACTGAGAAGTGAAGTTGAAGTATCGGTCAATTTCTAAAATACTAATTCAAAAAAACCAATGGCGGTTACATAAAAGGGAGACAACACATTTAACTTACACTGCTATCTAATTTTTTTTTTTCTTTTTTGATACAGAGTCTCACTCAGTCACCCTGAGGTTGAGTGCCATGGCATCATAGCTCAGAGGAACCTCAAACTCTTGGGCTCAAGCAATTCTCTTGCTTCAGTCTCCCAAATACATGGGACTACAGCTGCCTGCTACAATGCCACACTCTTTTTTTAGAGATGGGGGTCTCACTCTTGCTCAGGCTCATCTCGAACTCCTAAGCTCAGGCAATCCACCCACCTCAGCCTCCCAGAATGCTAGGATTACAGGCATGGGCCACCACACCTGGCCCTGATATATAATCGTATTAACATTTTCTCATATGTGGTTTGAAGTCAGACATAGACCTAATGTACAAAATTAAATAAATGAAGATTTATTATTATTTATTTAATTTATTATTTATTATTATTTATTTATAGCTCATCTTATATTTAAAATAAAGAATATGAATCCCTCCAAAAAAGCATTCACATAAAACCAAGGAAATGTAAATTAAATAATTATAAAGGCAAAGATCCTCAATTTGACAGTTTTCATTTAAGATCTTCCCTATTCTCCTCAAGTGATTTCTGATAATAGGCTTTCTCTTAGGGTCTTCCTGAGTAAAGCAAAATGTTACTTCTGTCCACTTATTTAAGTTATTTTAAGAGACTGGGCAATAATTATTCAATAAACACCCCCCCCATATATATATGTATATACAGGGTGGCCACCCTATACACACATACACACAAACACACATTTTTTAGAGAAAGAATCTTGCCCAAGCTGGAGTACAGTGGTGTGATTATAGCTCAGTGCAGCCTAGGCTCAAGTGATCTGCTATCTCAGCCTCCTGAGTAGTTAGGATTATAGTCATGAGATGCTACATGTGGCTAATTTTTCTTATTCTTTTGTAAGATGGGGTATTGCTATGTTGCCCAAACTAATCTTGAACTCCTGGGCACAAGCAATCCTGCCTTGCCTCCCAAAGTGCTGGGCTTACAGACACGAGCCACCATGCCTGGCTCAATAACTCTATATATTTATTTAGGGTGTGGCTAACTGGATCAAACAAAGTCTTCTATGATCAACAGTTATGATCCTATGTAGGCAATATATGAAATGCTCACTGATTTTGATATAAGTATTCAACATAAAACATAATGAACATAAAACTTTACAATTTCATACCTTTAGTGCACCTTATTCTCATAACAGCTTCAAACCCAATTTTTCTTGTGAGGTATCGTTTTAGGTCTTTTTGCAATTTTTCTGCTTGTGAAGGATTGTGGGTATAGTGGAAAGACGGATAATAATAGATGCACCCGGCAGAATACTTGGACATGCAAGCTTTAGAAAGAAATACAAAAAGTATTAACTACTATAACAACATTCTACTTATCCAACCGTAGTTCAGAACCTATATTATGAATAAATCTAAGCCACAGTGAGAAAATCTAAGCTGTCAAAATAAGACCATATATATAAATCTGAGGAAACAGAAACATTTATAAAATATAACATACAATAAGAACACTGAGAACAATAAAGGGAATCATTTTACATAAACAAAATACTAATGACATGTCATGTTTGCATAGTGTTTTAAAGTATCCTGATAGTTTTCATAGATATTCTCTATCTCTAATTCTCCCAAAAATACTGAGAGTGTTTACTGAAGAGTTTATATTTCATTTTGCATTAAAAATGTTTATGTGAACAGATAAACATAATGATACCTGCTTACCTAGAGAAGCAAGATCAGAATACTGTGAACTTAAAAGGAATAAATCCACTGCAGTTTGCTGTCCTGAGCAATCTAAAGCGAGTTTCTTATAAAAATCAGTTGCAGGGCCGAGATGTTGTACCACCTAAGTCAATAGATGATAAGGAAACAGCTAAGTCTTTAATTATCCACATATTTTTATGTCACTCTTACAATAACAAAAAGGATATCTTCTGTCCCTTTAACCAAACTAAGAAATTTTTTTAAATGTCTAGGCAGTCAGCAGATTTCAATAACAATAGCTTACCTATATAAAAAGCACCATAAGTGCATCTCACTGCTTGAGATGTTTTATATAAATTAAATAATTTAATTTTCATAACATATTTCACAAGGATTTTATTATCTAAATTTTACAGATGAGGAAACCAAGGCAAAAACTGATTAAGTAACTTGACCAAGATTATATAAGTATTGAGAGAATGCTAGAATATAAACCTAAGAAGTCTGGCTCCAGAGTGAGTGCTATTATTTAATTATTATTATTATTACATACTGTTACATAACAACACGATAGAGTACAAGATTAAGGATAACAACATGGTAAGAGTACAAGATTAAGGAAGGCTCTCCTTTTGGTATGAAGAAGCTTGAACTGAGATGGTAGCACTGGAGAAAGTATCTCCAGGTTTTTTTTTTTTTTCTTTTCTCCCCAGAAGTTAAATAATTTACCAAGAGTCTCCAAGTTCTTAATCATCATATTATATTGCTTAACAAAATGTTAATCCTGTTTTTTTTTTTAAGAAGAGGCCTTACTGTATCAACCATGCTGGAGTGTGGTGGTATGTTCATAGCTCAGGGCAGCCTCAAAGTCGTAGGTCAGTGTTTTTCAACCTTTTTTTTTTTTTTCATTTCATGCCACATTTGAACCCATAGTTAAGCTTCCACAGCACACTTAACTTAGGTTGATCCAAAAAACCAAAAAAGGGAATATATTTACTATGCTTTGAACTTCTTTAAAATAATTTAATTAGCTATCCTTTGTTTTTTTTTTTTTTTTTTTTTTTTTAAGTTTTGGCCAGAGCTGGGCTTAAACTTGCCATCCCAATATATAGGGCTGGTGCCCTACTCCTTGAGCCACAGACACTGCCCTTAATTACTTATCTTTAAAATTTTCCATGGCACATCTAAGATCCTCTCATGGCATACCGGGTTAAAAATCATGAGCTTGGGCTAAAATGTTTCTCCCATCTTGGCTTCTGAGCAGTTGGTATTATAGTCACTGAACTTGGCTTAATCCTATTATAGTTTACTTTAAAATACAGAATAAAGGATATGAAGGAAGATGTAAACCAGAACAGATGCTCAAGCTTTTGAATGAGAGACAAATAGAGAATATTTTTGAAAGTTAAACAAGAAGCAAGGAAACAATACCAAAGAATTCATTTTGTATATAATAGCTTCCCGTATTCCAAATATCACAGTAATTTAGCATGGACTATAATGGATCAATGAACTGAATGCTAGCTATAGTTATTGATGAGTTTAACATTTTCGTTTTAAAATTAGCATCTTTCTCAAAAGCAATTTAAAAATACAATTAGTATGAAAAAGCAAAATATACACCATTTTCCTCTGGCAAATTCGCAAAGAGTAAAAAAGCAACAATACTCAATGGCAACTAAAGGATGAGAACCCTTAAGAGTACAGGTTGGTAAAAAACCCAAATGAAGAAAATATGCAAATATTCTTTATTTAATAAGTTAAATAAGGTTTATGCCATTTGATCCAATAATTTTTACTTCTGATAATTTATCCTGTGGAAAAACTGAATATGTGGCTAAAGATTTATGACACTATTAAAACTGTTTAACTGATACTTGTAAATACTGCATTTTACAAAATATAAGTGGAAGTCAGACAGAACTCATGAAAAAAATAAAAAGGCATGTTCTAGTTTATTATCTGAAAGAAGGCATTAAAAATGCCCTGTCCTGGCTGGGCACCTATAGCACAGTGGTTATGGCACCAGCCACATACACAGGAGCTAGAGGGTTAGAATCCAACCCAGGCCTGCTCAACAATGGCAACTACAACCAAAAAACAAAAATAGCTGGGCACTGTGGCAGGCACCTGCAGTCCCAACTACTTGGGAGGCTGAGGCAAGAGAATTGCTTAAGGCCAAGAGTTGGAGGTTGCTGTGGGTTGAGATGGCACTCTACCAAGGGCAACATAAGACTCTGTGTCCAAAAAAAAAAAATACCGTGTCCAAATCTTCATGTAAAACCCAAGTAATGTTCAGCCTCATATTCCCTTTTTTTTAGTAGTGAAAATACTGGAGATAACTAGTATTTCAATGTTTCAATGACTGGAAAGGAATTAAACCAAGTACTTTCTCATTTACTAAAACATGAACATACACATATACATGTGTATATAATATAATCTTCTTTAAAATATTCCAGAGTGTGTATGTATTTTTCATAGTTCTAGGAGCCGCAAAGAATGCTCACAAAATACTCTCCAATGAAAAAGTCCAGTTAATAAAAATAAAATAAATAAAATTAAAAAAAGAAAAAGTCCAGTTAAAAAAATACTGTGTATATGTATGATACCCAATTATGCCTATATGTGTCTGTATAACTAAACGGTAATATTCCAATAGTGAGACTGCAGATGATATATGTTTATTCTACTTTCTAGGTTGTATCTACTTTTAAAATTAATTAATTATTTTCAAGACAGAGTCTTGCTCTGTTGCCAGAGCCATAGCTCACTCTATGCAACCTCAAACTTTTAGGCCCAAGTAATCCTCCTGCCTCAGTCTCCCCAAGTGCTAGAATTACAAGCATAAGCCACTATAGCCAGTCTCATTTTCCAAATTTTATACAATGACCTGTTTTATAGATTAAAGTTTGTTAGTATGAGCATGTTAAACTATAATAGCTTGCATTTACTAAGTTGTTATCACTTGTGTAACAGAAAAGAGCACTGGAGTCAGAAAATCAAGTCACATCTTTACTATTAAATACCAAGATATTTTCCTCATCTATAAAATGAAAGGATTACAGTAAATGATTTCTAAGTTTCTATGACTTGCAAAGTAATAAAACACCATCCTGAATATGAGAGAGAAACTAAATATAAAATACCTTTGTACTTGATCTCTGATTAGGATCTTCTCTGGACTGCAGAAGTCCTGCACCCAAGGAAGGTAACTGTGTCTGAAATACAGACACACGGCCACCTGTTGGAGACATTAATTTAAAGGCAGCCTGAAGCGCAGGACCAAGGGCACTGTGTGTTTCTCTTGTATTGGTGAACATATTTGGTAATGCATTCAATAAGTCTTTTATAAGCTGGGAAAACAAAGATTAAAAGTTGGATTACTGAGCATTCAAGACAATCTTTTTTAAAACATTCCAGAGAATAGTGTGTGTATTTCTGGAGACTGTAAACTGAAGAGTCAATAGATTATCTACTGTTTGCAATATTTATGCATTAATAAATGTTACACATTTTGTAAAAAGTTGACAAATAACAGAAATATTCTGATACATTAAGAAAACAAATCAACCTCACCTCTTTACTTTCATACAGATTTACAAGTAAACTATCCGGTGTAGGCAGAAAAACATCTATGAGAAAAACATACATTTTATTAATAAATCAAATCAAGAGAATACAACAAACCAGAAAATCTTAGTTCTTATCAGGCCAGACATTAATGTATACTGTAATTTTGCTTTATTAAGTATATGCAGTTTATATACATTATGCATATGTGTGTATACTACAAAGGTGCATGATTAAGTATATGAACTCATCCCAGAAAAAGTGCTACATACCTCATTGTTGAATATCACCAGGGTCACCTTCAAAGGACTCTCCATGGCCATCTGGTGACTATAGTGATATTCAGCAATGAAGCACAAGTTAAAGAACTTAACTGTGAGACCTCCTATGACAACAACTCTGATGGCCATTCCTGAAAAGAGTTCTAAAATTGTGTGGAAAAGTGGACTAGGTGCTGGTGTTGATATAGAGCTTCCCAAGGTGACCATACTGATATGCAGCAATGAGGTACACAGCACTTTTCTACGATGAGTTCACGAACTTTATTGTCCAACTTTATAATAGACACAGGCATTAAAAAAAAATACTTAGAATCAAGTTATTTCCAGAAAGTCAATTATTTTAAAATACCAAAGAGCAAGAAATTATTCTCACAGCATATATAACATGTATTATAAAATAAATCGGAACCCATCTCAACATCTATAATTGAAAAAGCTTGTTTTTCTGACTGCTTACCATCTATATCAGACACAATCAACATTTGAGGCTGTGATAATCCTTCTTGTAAATTGTAGAAATGAATAGTGCTATCAAAGGTCATGAATCCTATTCTTGTTCGTGAATCTCCAGGAAGTCTAAAGATGAAAAGGACAATATTAAATTCTAAGTGCTCAGTAACACATTTTATTTCAGAAAATCATGAAATAGTAAACTAAGTCCAAACAACTACACATACACTTTTTAGAGGGGTCAGAACACTGACTCCTATTCTAAACTAATATATATCAGAAAACCGCAAGGATGAAATTTTCCATTTTCAGATGAAACCACTAACATATTTAAAATTCACACTTCAGAAAGCTGAACTACACCATATTCAAATAAGCATAAACCAAACTGAAAATGAAATGATTACAAAATACAAGGATTTCTTGCTAACTTTTCTTTAAAATATGCTTTTTTCTGGTGAAAACTTAATTCATATTTTCAGTCTCAATCCCACAACTATAGTATATTTTGTTTAAGCACTTGACGGGCAGAATGACAAATGAGTATTTCCTAAGACTGAATATATAGGCTCAAGTGCCTGTAACTCAGCGGCTAGGGCGCCAGCCACATACACCAGAGCTGGTGGGTTCAAATCCAGTCCAGGCCTGCCAAACAACAATGACAACTACAACCAAAAAGTAGCCGGGTACTGTGGCAGGAGCCTGTAGTCCCAGCTACTTGGGGAGGCTGAGGCAAGAGAATCTCTTAAGCCCAAGAGTTTGAGATTGCTGTGAGCTGTGACACCACGACATGCTATCGAGGGTGACATAGTGAGACTTTGTCTCAAAAAAACAAAAAGACTGAATATAAGGCAAATCAGATTTTAATGTGCAAAATTTTAAACAGAAACCACATTTATTTGAACACTAAAACACTATTATCAATCTTTTAAAATTTTTTCAAAAGACAACTCCTCCATATAAAAGAATAAACTGGCATTTCATTGCCTGTCACGCTTTCATTATTAATTATAAAATGGATGTCTCATCTTATAAGAAGTACATTTCAAAGTATCACCAGCTATGTTAACTTCAGTTATGTAATTTATTGTTTTAGCAATGCCCTTAAAATATCAGCATCTTCAAATATTGTAAGGGGCCAAAATATGTGCATCAAAGCATGAAGAGTTATTATGGACAAGTGATCAGGCTACTCACATATAGTCTACAAAGAAGGTCAAAAGTATTTCAGAGAACAGAATGCAACAAATGATGTGGGTGTTCAGCCTACCAATACTGGTCAAGATTTATGATGTTTCCACTGACTTCATTTTTCTTTGAGATTTCTAAGGTCACTGAGTACTGAGGTCATTTGTTATTGGTTAGAGTAGAGACTATTGATTTACTCAAGTTCAAAATACAGAATTGAGCTGTAACTGCTCCACCACCAAACAACTTTTCTCCAAAGATTTTCCTGTGCCCTTTCCAAAAACCATGTTGTTACGCTACTGCTCTATACTATCATCTTCACAATGTTTATTTTTTTACTTTCCTAATGCCTCTACCTTTTGCTGTAATCCAAAAAAAAGTTTTTTAATACTATTTTTTTCCATTCTCAATTTTTCACCTTTGGTTTTGCACAGGTGGGATAGATCTTCATGCTTTTTTATATGGGAATAATATATTAAGCAGAGTTTTGAAGGAAAGAAATGGAATAGGAGCTTACTGCATCCACTGCAGGTATCAACCTGGTAATGCAACTTTCAGGAAGAATGTACCCCATTAGGCATTAAAACTTGGTGTGTAAAGACAAACAGTACAAAACAAAACAAAAAATCAACCAACCACTTTTCTGCAAGAGTGGTCTTCCACTGACAGTCATTGCTAAAGCTATTTGTGAAGTCAGCCTTTGTGACTAAAGTGAGGACAAATAATTCACCACAAAACATAAAAACTCTAAATTGCCAACAAATACTAAAAGCAAATCTTTCAATATCTCTGAAATGTTTAAAACCTTGAACATCTAAAATGTCTATACTGCTAAAAATGATTTTATAGTTTGAATATAATTTCTACCAAAATAGCAACATCATTTTTCAAAGATCTAGAAAAAATAATCCTAAACATCATATGGATCAAAATAGAGTCCTAATAGCCAAAGCAATCCTACACAAAAAGAACAAATGTGAAGGCCTCATGTTACATGACTTCAAATTATACTACAATATTTATATTATAAAAAGGCTATCACAGGGCAGCGCCCATGGCTCCAGGAGCAGGACGCCGGCCCCATATACCAGAAGTGGCAGGTTCAAACCTGGCCCTGGCCAAAAACTGCAAAAAAAAAAAAAAAAAAGCTATCATAACCAAAACATCATGGTATTGGTATAAATGTAGACATGTAGATCAGTGGAATAGGATAGAAAACCCAGAAGTAATATTACATAGCTAAGAACAACTGACAAAAACACACAAAAACTTACACTAGGCAAAAGATCCCCTACTTAATACATGGTATTGGGAAAACTGGACAGCCACATGTTTGCATGAACTTTTAAAACTAGATCCCTATCTCTCACCATACACAAAAATTGACTGAAATGTAAGACCTGAAACCATAAAAACTCTAGAAGAAAATATACGAAAAACTCTTCTAGACATTGGCCTAGAATTTAAGACTAAGATCCCCCAAAGCAAAGTAGCAATAATAAAAATAAATGGGATTTAATGAAACTAAAAAGTTTCTGCACAGCAAAGGAAATAACCAACATAGTAAATAGACAACTTAAAGAATGAGAGAAAATATTCACAAATTATATTTTAACCAAAGGCTAATATCTAGAATCTACAAAGAACTCAAACAAATAAGTAAGGAAAAAACAAATAACCCCATCAAAACGTGGGCAAACATTTTTCTTA
>CAUYQV010099973.1:0-16651 GCA_963574575.1 Galagoides demidoff | reverse complement strand
GCGCCTGTGGTCCCAGCTACTTGGGAGGTGGAGGCAGGAGACTCGCTTGAGCCCAGGAGTTGGAGGTTGCTATGAGCTATGATGCCATGGCACTCTACCCAGGGGGATAGCTTGAGGCTCCGTCTCAAAAAAAAAAAAAATAAAATAAAATAAATAAAAATAAACTCTATCATCTTTATCAAGGGCTATGCACTCAAGAATTATCAGTTAAGAGTATAAACTAGTAGCCTCAGGAACTAATACTTTACAGCTAAGCTGGAGAGCTTTACTTACTGGCCACCGACTTTAGCTCTCTAAATCTTATTATGCAGCTAAGACAACAGACCAAAGACAATGCTTAATCTCAGCTCACAGAAGCACTGACTAATATTATTCAGTCATCTTGCATGCTTTGCAAACCTACCACACTGTACAATGCTTCGAAATCGGAGATCACAAGCTGGTCCAATCCCATGGACTACAAAAACCAAGTGATCTATTTGTAAAGGTTCTCCTATGAATGAAATTACAAAGAAAAATTATGCTGTATAATTAGTCATGTATTCTAAAATCAAACATAAAAAAGAGGTTATAAATATGTGCAAGTTAAAATATGAATATAATTAAAAAGAAATAGTCCTACATTTAAGAACTTAGTAAAAATATATTGATTATAAAACTTTTTGTTTTGAAATAACTGCCAACTTACAGAAAACTAGAAAGAACAGAAAAGATGCATGCACTTTTTAATACAGATTCAACTTTTCAACAATTACCACGTGTGCTTTATTATTTTCTGTCTGTTTATGTACATACACACATTTACTTCCTGAACCATCTGGGGGCAGGCTGCATACTTCCTTAACCCTTTTATTTAATGTATATTTCCTAAGAATATTCTCTTACATAACCAAAATACAGTTACTGAATTTAGGTAATTTAACACTGATAGAATACTGCTATCAAATATTCCACTTTAATCAACTGATAATATTTTTATTTTTATTTTTTTGATAATGTTTTTAAATCTGAAATTTTAAACTTCATTTTTTGAACTGGAGTAAAAAGACTTTGTCCAAGACAAAAGTCATTTCCTCTTCAAGATAAAAGAAATTTTATAATCCAGATAAATATATTATAAAACCAAAGAAGAGTGACCCTAGCTAGATAGCAATGGATAATGATCAAGGTCCTACTGAAAAATAGTTTTCCTTAAATGAAAATTTTTAAGGACAGGAGTTAGTCAATAAATTTCTCCACAAGCAGGTAAAGTCACAATTCTTAGAATTAGGACTAAAATCTGTACTTAATGATTTCCTCCTTAGTACTACCAAATTTTACCCACCCAACTATATATACTTAGAAGCTTCAAAAGAGATTATTACATCTATTAAGATTCTTAATAGAGGAAGTGATGAAGCAATTTTTAGTACATTAAATCAATTCAGTTTAAGTCTATATGGTTAAAGATTATTTTTAAGCCTTCATCTAAATCTACAGAAAAAGTCATAATTAAAGGAATAAACACATAAGTATGTCAGATGATAAAAAAATAAATTTTTAAGATTACCACAATGAACGTCAACAGAGATATTCTCAACCCCTCTCTTCACTGTTCTTGGTCGACCTTGCTCAGTAGGTGTTGAACCCCATTCATCAGACCCTGCAACTGGCTGGTAATGTACCATGAGCTTAAATAGAAAAGATGAGAGCAATCTTTTACATTCTACTCATCTCTACATAATACTGTACTTAAAAGGGTAGGAACATGTCTTTCAAAACATATAATCAAATCTCAACTGGAGTTTTGATATGAAACCCTTATAGCTTGAAATAAAAACCCTGAAAATACATTAGGCTAATAGATCTTTCAACAATAAATACCCTTTATTGCACACAGAAGATATGCTCACATAACGTACTGGTATTTCTTAATCTATAGTGGCACAATTTTTCCTAAGAAAATTATTTTGTAGGAGATGAATGGAGTAGGCTCGGTGCCCATAGCTCAGTGGCTAGGGTGCCGGCCATATACACTGGGGCTGGTGGGTTGAAACCCAGCCTGGGCCGGCTGAAAAACAAGCAAATAAAAAAATTAACACTAAGATAAATGGAGTAAATTATGGTAATGGCTACAGGTTTTAAATTTCGTAATTGTGAATTCAATGTTAAATTTGCCAGAAGTTATCCTATGCAGAGTCTGTAGGAAAAAGAGATCAATTAAGTTCTTAGTAATGCAATTAACCATAAAGCATATTAGAGAAATACATTAATTTGTTTTACCTTTGGATTGTGTAATATAATAATTTCTCTGTTGGGAGACTCCAGTTTTTTTTTCCATTCATCCAGAGTTACAGCAAGCATGTAAGTTTCCTTAAAAGAAAACATATTTCATCATTTTTCTCTAATAGCTTTCCTACTGAACTTATTCATAGGAACACTAGATACATGAGTTCCAATAAGAATATCCTATGCCAATTTATCAAGTTTTTTTTTTTGTTTTGTTTTGTTTTGTTTTGAGACAAACTCTCAAGCTGTCGCCCTGGGTAGAGAGCTATTACATCATAGCTCACAGTAACTGCCAACTCCTGGGCTCAAGCAAGTCTCCTGCCTCCGCCTCCCATACAGGCGCCCGCCACAACCAGCTATATTTTGGTTGCAGCCATCATTGTTGTTTGGCAATTCCGGGCTGGATTCGAACCTGCCAGCTCAGGTGTATGTGGCTGGTGCCTTAGCGGCTTGAGCCACAGGCACCGAGCCATCAAGTTTATTTTTAAATTCCTTCAAAATTACAACAGATAATAACACAGGAGGAAAAAAAAAATCACTCTTGCATGTCCACAAAGGAGACAAAACTCATTTCAATTCAAGTTGGGGGTGGGGGAGGAAGGGTGCTCCCACTGAATGGGCACAGAGTCGGGAGTGTTTAGCACACCTTTGGGGTGCGGGACATAACCGCAAGAGGGACTATACCTAACAAATTCAAATATTTTGATGTGGTTGTTTGTATCCTCACATTAACCTGAAATAAAATAATAATAATAATTTTTAAAAATTACTCTTAAGGCTCAGCACCTGTGGCTCAAGCGGCTAAGGCGCCAGCCACATATACCTAAGGTGGCGGGTTCGAATCCCCAGCCCGGGCCCGCCAAACAACAATGATGGCTGCAACCAAAAAATGGCCGGGCGTTGTGGCGGGCGCCCATAGTTCCAGCTACTTGGGAGGCGGAGGCAGGAGACTCGCTTGAGCCCAGGAGTTGGAGGTTGCTGTGAGCTGTGATGCCATGGCACTCTACTCAGGGAGATAGCTTGAAGCTACGTCTCAAAAAAAAAAAAAATTAAAAAAAAAATTACTCTTAATTCCAACATCTAATCGCTGTTCACATTTTTATATATTCCTATCAATAATATTAATGTCCTACTCCAATTTTGATAAAACAAATTTCAGTTCTCAAAGCAAGAAATGTAAAAATAGATCTCACTCTTCGTACTTGTGAAGGAGACCCACTTCCAACTCTCTTTGTAAATGCACTAAGCTTTCTCTTATTCTTAAATAAAATTTCTCTTTGTTAAAAAAAAAAAAGAAAAAGAAAAATGAAAATCAAAAGAGATCAATCCTGTGGTCATAGTTTAAATATTAACAATGACTGACACTAGGGAAAAATTTATTTTTTTTAAATTTAAATTAAAAAGCCTAATATACTTTCCATAGTATTTTAAAATCTAAAAATAAAACTACTTCATCCTGAAACTAACTTGCAAAATAGAGTGGTTTATTAAATTTTATAATGTCATACAGAGAGACGCAAACTCAAACTCTGGAAATTCCACAAAGTTAATTACACAAGGAAAAAAAAGATTATTAAATAAGAAACAAGTTTTTAAAAAATGAATAAAAAAGGGTCACAGGAATACCTCTAAAACTTGGCTGAAGCTCTCCGAGTAGGGAACATACTTATTGTCTTTGTCTCCCTTGTAAAACCATGTACATCGCCTCACTTCTGATGCTAGCTCATCCCAATAGACAGCATACCGCATTCTCTCCCCCAAATGAACATCATATCTGCCCCCGTCAGTGGGAACAACTCTCCCATTGCAATCTTTTCCTATCAAGGATCAGAAAGAGGACAAGAAATACATATTTCAAAATATAATTTTGAGTTTCTCTCTAAATAATATTAAACACATGAATGTACAATTTCTATTTGGCTAAATGTTAAAGAAAATGTAATTCCTATTCTTTTACTACATTAGAAACAGTCAAAACCGTTGATTTAAATGAAACTTGAAAAACATACTATCCAAATGGTTTTGTTCTTTTTCTGAGAAAAACAGTAGTGTCCCTTTAAAAAAAAAAAAGTATGTAAGATTTTTCTGAATTTTTTGCTTCAGGGACCAAAAATGATGATTTACTGTAAGAGGCACCATTCTTGTTTCATAAACAAAAAAACAAGTAATAAGGTAAGAGTTTATTCTTCTGCAATCTGACACTCTACCCTAGCGACTTATTTTTTAGAGATGGGGCCAGGCTGGAGTGAAATGGTGTGATCATAGCTTACTGCAACCTTGAACTCCTGGTTTCAAGGGATCCTCCTGTCTCAGCCTCTTCCGTAGCTAGGACTATTGGCAAACTGCACTACATTTGGCTTTCTAAAAAACTTTTTTTAGAGATGGCGTCCTGTTATGATGCCCAGGCTGGTCTTGAACTCTAGGCCTACAGCAATCCTTCTGTCTCAAGCCTCCCAAAGCGCTACGATTACAGGTGTGAGCCACTGCACCCTGCCAGGTCTATTCTCTATTACAGTTTAAAAGAGATGAAAGGTCCTTGTCCATCAGAAATTAGTTTCACTTACCAGAGCCATATGCCTCTTCTAGCTGTTGTGAATCCTCAGAGTTGAAAGGAATCCATGTCTCTTTAGAATCTATTATCTTACAATAAAACCAATGCGGAGAAACTGGCTCATACAAGCTGCCAGCATCCATGTCTATCAGCTCAAAGGAACTACATGAGTTTGGTGAGGAGGATGGATCTGACTGGGACAACTGTTCCTGGTGTGACTCCACTGATGACATTTCGCTTTCTAAAGATAAAAGAAAACTATGAGGAGATGATTTCCCTTCTAACAGTGTAATTGTTCACACGCACAAAAAAATGGTCATCTTAAGAAGCCGCTTCTGCACATAAGAACAAAACCTAAAGGGGCTACATAATTTAAAATCGAAATAACAAATTAACAGCTGGATGGGAGGGAGCTTCAAACAAATGCTTCTATTAGATCAACCATTTTGCACTCAGCTTCCAATTGTTTCTCAGAAAACTGCATGATTTTATTCAAACAGTAGGTTACACACAAACCCAGAATCACAAGAACACAGGATCAAAACGTGATTGCAACAAAACATTTAACCCCAATTTCCAACCTAAGCCTATTTACAAAAGCAGAAAATTCACTGCAACCAAGGCATTGTAACACCTGGGTATCAGGATCCAGACCCCCATCATTGCACATTTACAATCTATTGGAATCTTAAAATACAGAAAATAAAACTATTCATTTTAGAACCAATCATTTTGATTGATCCTTGAAGTTGCTTAGAGAGCTGAAAATACCAAACCGTGCCTGGGACCACTGTGCGCACGCGCACACCCACTCCCGTTGCCCCGAGTCTCAGGTGAAAACTACCAGGCGACCTCAAAAGCCTGTCAGAGCCGCAAAGACGACCCTGACCGACGTGTTTCTCTCTCTTCACGCCAGTATCACTCGGCAAAGAACAAGGCAGCGGACGCCGGCAGTACGTTCCGCAGCTGCTCCGACGCGAGGGAGAGGCTCGGCATCTCGGCGACGCGCCCCGGGCCCTGGCCCCTCTGTCCCCGTTCCTGGCACACACGGACGTGCTCCTTCTCCCCACCAGCCCAGGCCTCCTGCCACCCAGCTCGGGCTTCAGAGCTCGGGGTCTGGTCTCCTCCCGCCTCCGGAGAGAAGTGGAGCCACCAATGGACCCAGGAGAATTTCCCGGTGCCTGAGGGCGCAGTCGGGATCTGAGGCCCCGGCTGCCCCCCAGCCCGGGTCTCCCCCGACCCCACCGGGCGGGTCCTCCCCGCCCCCACCACGCGTCCTCCTCGGACCCGGCATCCGCAGCCCGCGGCGCCCCGTCCGGGCCGCCCTAGCCCAGCGCCGGCGGTCAGGCGAACTCACCTGGCAGCCCCGCTGCCTTTCACGCTCTCCCGCCCTCGCTGAGGGGGGCACGACATGTCCCCGCGGCGGCCTTTACCCCGAGCCTGGGCGGGGCGGGGTGGAGCCTGCGGCCCCGAGCACGGGGCGCCCCCGCGCTCCCAGCCGACGAGCGCCGCCGGCTGCAGAGCACAGGCGCGGCGGCCACCGGGGGCGGGGGGCAGGGTTGCGGGGGCGCAGGCGGCAAGTGTCGCGAGAGGTGGAGGGGATCGCGCGAGACGCGGCTCTTCCTGCGGGCAAGGAGCTGGAGCCCGCGGTCTGGGAGAGGGAGGGGCCGGGAGCTTGTCGAGTTTCTGTGATGGAAAGGTTCAAGACCAGCCAATCCCGCCCCTTCACCAGCGAGGTGGGCCAGCGGGCCGGAAGCAGGGCTGCTCTGGGCACCCCCAGCCCGGAGCAGGGTGCGGTGGGCACGCGGGGATGCCGCGCCGTGGGGAGGGCGCTGGCGGCAGCTGCCTCGGTCCCGACCCCCGCGTCTGCAAGCCGAGAACGGCTGTCATTGGCATCTACGAGGAAAGAAGGTTGTCTCCCCAGCTTGTGTTTATAGCATTTACAGGCTGACAAAAAAGTATCCCTAAAAAACGTTAGAGTTGATCTTGACGGAGTTCTGGTTGGAAAGGAGGTATGTTTGTCCAAACGAGATGACGTAACTGAGGTGTAAAGTTAGGATTTCCCACACTCGTGAACCTAGTCTGACTTGCTCCCATGAGCATTTCATTTTCTGCAAGACCTCAGTTCCTTTGGCTATTGAACAAGACACTTTTCCTATGTTGTAGCTAGAAGACAGGCAAAGATTCAGGGAATGTTTTTTCAGTCTTGTTATTTCTACTGAAACTGAAAGAGGAAATTTTTATAACCTATTCTCTTTACAAATTAACAGCCACACACAAATATCCACGTTGACTTAAACTTCCCCTCAAGTTTGTAACACCCAAATAGTTTCTGTTCTCTATGGACAGGATGAAGAAAGCCAAGCTGTGTCCTAGATGACTAGTTAACATTATAGACTACAAGTTGCTAACATTTACTGAGCTCTATGTTCTAGCTATGGTTGTAAGCAGCAACTTGATGAAGTAGATGCCATAGTTTATCCTTATCAGAAGTAAAATGACTCACCCAAAGTCACACAACCAGCAAGCAGGTGGGCCAAATTATGAACCCAGACAGTATGACTTCACAGCCTGCACCTAAGTAAAATCAGAATCAATTAAGTGACAGAATTGGAACTTGAATTTCAGTTCTCTATCTTCAATTCTGCATCCTCTATGTTCTCAACTTTGAGGGACACAGGACCCCTTAATTGTTACAAAGCCTAAGGACTGTTGTTTTTGTAGGTTATATTTACCACTATTTATTGTACTACAAATTAAAATTGAGGCATTTAAGTATTAATTCATCAAAAGCAATAGTAAGTGGTGTGAAGCAGCTCACACGTATAATCCCTAGAACTTCAGGAGGCTAAAACTGAAGGATCACTTAAGGAAAAGATGATAAACTGGACTTCACCAAAATTAAATACTTCTGCTCAGTCAGAAGAATGAAAAGACAAGCTACGGGCTGGGATAAAATATTTGCAAATGACCTATCTGACAAAGGACTAGTGTCTGAAAAACATAAAGAACTCTCAGCCTGGTGTGATGGCTGGCTCCTGCCTGCAATCCTAGCATTTGGGGAACCCGAAGCACAAGGATCGCTTGAGGCCAAGAATTCAAGACCAGCATGGACAAGAGCAAATCCCCCATCTCTACAAAAAATTTAAAAATTAGCCAGGTTAGGTAAGCAGTGCCGGTAGTACCAGCTACTCAGGAGGAAACGGGGATCACTTGAACCCGGGAGTCTGAAGTTGCAATGAATGATGGTGATGCCACTGCACTCTAGCCCCGGAAACACAGTAAGACCTGCCCTCCCCCACCCAAAATAACCAAGAATAAACATTCTCAAAACTAGTGAAAAGACACACACACACAAAAAAAAGTAGAGGCGGGGCTAAATCTTAATTCCTTTTTTGTGCAGTTTTTGACCCAAACTGGGTTTGAACCCACCACCTCTGACATACGGGGCGCCCTACTCCTTTAAGCCACAGGCGCTGCCCTTAATTCCTTTTTTTTTTTTAAGACAGAGTCTCAAGAACTGACAGCAACCTCAAACTCTTGGGCTTACCCAATTGTCTTGCCTCAGCCTCCCAAGTAGCTGGGACTATAGGCACCTGCCACAGTGCAGCTATTTTTGTTGTTGCAGTTGTTTTAGCTGGCTGGAGCCAGGTTTGAACCCACCAGCCTCATGTATATGGCCGCCACCCTACCCACTGACCTACAGGCACTGCCCTAAATCTTAATTCCTAATACCATTCTTCAAAAAGAAGAGCTCAGAATAACTGATTCTAGGACTGAAATAGGAAATATCCTAGATAAGCCAGAAGCATCTTATAGTGCCAGAAAGTATGAAAGGGTTAAAAAAGTGAAGACTACAAAATTTCAAGAGCAAGCATCCTCAAACTACGGCCCTGCCCCATGGGCCACAAGCAGCCTGCCTAGGACATTTATCCCGCTTCCGCCCCCCAGGTATTTTTGCTGCTGCTGCCTGTCCTGCTTAGCAGCCTACTCATGCTGGGCCCGCAGTCCGGCCTTCCAGCGGTCTGAGGGACAGTGAACTGGCCCCCTGTTTGAAAAGTTTGAGGACCTGGCTCCTGCGCAGTGGCTCAAGTGGCTAAGGTGCCAGCCACATACACCTAAGGTGGCGGGTTCGAATCCAAAAATTGCCAGGTGTTGTGGCGGGTGCCTGTGGTCCCAGCTACTTGGGAGGTGGAAGCAGGAGACTCGCTTGAGCCCAGGAGTTGGAAGTTGCTGTGAGCTTTGATGCCAGGGGAACTGTACCCAGGGGGACAGCTTGAGGCTCTGTCTCAAAAAAAAAAGTTTGAGAACCCCTGGTCAAGAGGATATAGCCAACTGAATGAGCTCCCAGTGGCCAAAGCAAAACAATTTTAGCATCAAAATAAATAAGGTGGTATTGGATCATAACTCAATATCCATTGAGTCTACACTAAAAAAAAAAAAAAAGAAGAATAGACAAATCTCCCTTGCAGAGAAATTCCGAATAATTTATATAGATACTTGACTCTCAAAGAGCTGAAGTATAATCCCTCACTCCTTAAGTGTGGAGCTGTGTATAAGCAACATTCTCCCAAATAGTATAGTATGAAAATTGGAAAGGAAATCTGACAAACTACCTGAGCCAGGTGGTAACATCAGCAGTATAAGTCACTGATATGATTGATGAGAAGGAAAAGTGAACTCTGTGGTCCAAACCTATATAGCCCCAGTCTAATTACAAGAAAAATGTCAGATAAAGCCTAAAACACCTGACCAGTGTTCCTCAAAACTGTCAGGGTCATCAAAAACTAGGAAAGCCTGAGAACTGTCATTGCCAAAAGGCCCCTAAGGAGACGTGATGACTAAATGGAAGGTGGTATCCTGGATGAAATCCTGAAGAGTAAAAGGGAAATAGGTAAAAACTAAGAAAATATGAATCAAGAATGGACTTTTGGTAATAAGAATGTATCAGTATTGGTCCACTAATTATGACAAATGCACAATACTAACAAGGGAAACTGGGTGAGAGATATATGAGAATTCTATCATAGCATCACAATCATTTTGAACATCTAAATATTCTAAAATTAAATACAGTAGGGCGGCACCTGTGGCTCAAAGGAGTAGGGCGCCAGCCCCATATGCCGGAGGTGGTGGGGTCAAACCCAGCCCCGGCCAAAAAAAAAAAAACAACTGTAAAATTAAATACAGTATAAAAATAAGCAAAAGACTTGCACAGATATTTCACAGAATAGAATATACAGATGGCAAATAAGCACATGAAAAGATGATCAGGCTCGGCACCTATAGCTCAAGCAGCTAAGGCGCCAGCCACATATACCAGAGCTGGCAGTTCGAATCCAGCTTGGGCCTGCCAAACAGCAATAACAACTATAACCAAAAAATAGCCAGGTATTGTGGCGGGCACCTGTAGTCCCAGCTACTTGAGAGGCTGAGGCAAGAGAATCACTTTAGGCCAGGAGTTGGAGGTTGCTGTGAACTGTGATGCCACAGCACTCTAACCAGGGTGATAGCCTGAGGCTGTCTCAAAAAAAAAAAAAAAGAAAGAAAAGAAAAGATGATCATAGGCATTAGCCATTTGGGAAATGCTAATTAAATCATACAGAAGTACTTTATGCTTGTAATCCTAGCACTTTCAGAGGTAGAAGTGGAAGGCCAAGAGTTCAAGACCAGCCTGGGCAATAAGACAAAACCCTACTTTTCTACTAGAAAAACAGAAAAATTAGCTGGGCATGGTGGTGCCACCTATAGTCCCAGCTACTTGGGAGGCCTGAGGAGTTGAACCCAGGAGTTTCAGTTTGCTGTGAATTGATACGCCACTGAACTCTAGCAAAGACAAGGGATCAAGACCCTGTCTCAAAACACCAAAAAACTCCCCCCCACATCTATCAGAATGGAAAAAGGAATAATAATGACACCACCAAATACTAGCAAGGATACAGAGAAACTCAAATTTTCCTGGTGAGAATGTAGAACAGTACAGCCATTCTAGAAAAGTTTGGCAGTTTCTTAAAAAATTAAACATGCTACTACCAGATGACCCTGAATAGACTCCTAGGCTAAAACTTACATTCACAGGTTCGGCACCTGTGGCTCAATCGGCTAAGGCACCAGCCACGTACACCTAAGGTGGTGGGTTTGAATCCCCAGCCCGGGCCCGCCAAACAACAATGATGGCTGCAACCAAAGAATGGCCGGGAGTTGTGGCGGGCGCCTGTGGCCCCAGCTACTTGGGAGGCTGAGACAGGAGACTCGCTTGAGCCCAGGAGTTGGAGGTTGCTATGAGCTGTGATGCCATGGCACTCTACCCAGGGGAATAGCTTGAGGCTCCATCTCAAAAAAAAAAACCAAAACAACCTTACATTCACATAAAAACCTACCTAAGAATGTACATATAAGCTAACTGTAAGTTTACTTCATAATAGCCCAAAACTGGAAACAGTCCTTCCACCAGCAAATGGTTAGACAAGCTACAGCATACTCATTCTACAGATGACTATTTGCAATTAAAAAGAATTGACACATGAAACAAATTTGATGAATTTCATAAGAATTGTGGTAAGTGAATAAGAAAAGCCTGTTTCTAAAGGCTTACATACCATATGATTCCTGAAATGAGAGAATTTAGAAATGGAGTTAGTATGGGGGGAAATGGGAAGTTTGTTGCTATTAAAGGTCAGTAGGAGGGATAACTGTGGTGATGTATCCATGTCAGCATCCTGGCTGTGACTTTGCAGTCAAGTTTTACAACATGGAAGAAGCTGGGTGAAGGTACGTGAAATCTCTGTATTATTTCTTTCATTTTATTCTGAGACAGAGTCTCCCTCTGTTGCCCAGGCTAGAGTGCCATGGCATCAGCCTACTCACAGCATCCTCAAACTCCTGGGTTCAAGCAATCCTCCTACCTCAGCCTCCCAACCCCTGGCTAATTTATTCTTCTTTTTCAGGAGAGACAGGTTCTCACTCTTGCCCAAGCTGGTCTCAAACTCCTGTGCTCAAGCAATCCTCCTGCCTAAGCCTCCCAGAGTGCTAGAATTACTGGCATGGATAACTATATACCTGGCCTATTATTCCTTAAAACTGCAGGTGAATCTATTATTTTCTCAAAATAAGAACTATAATTTAAAAAATACAATACTCCACATTAAATACAAATTTCAGGGTCAGTGCCTGTGGTTCAGTGGGTAGGGTACTGGCCCCATATACCAATAGTGGCAGATTCGAACCCAGTCCCAGCCAAAATGCAACAAAAATAGGCAGACTTTGTGGCGGGCACCTGTAGTCCCAGCTACTCGGGAGGTAGAGGCAAGAAAATCGCCTAAGCCCTGGAGTCAGAGCTTACCGTGAGCTATGACACCACAGCACTCTACTGCGGGGATAAAGTAAGACTCTGTTGCTAAAAAAAATTTTATATATATATGTAAATTTCAGGTAAACAACAAATCATCTTTTAGTTGGATCATACTGATACTAAAAATTGATTGTTGTTGAAATTCAAACTTAAGTGGGAATCTGAATTTTAGCTGGCAATGCTATTCTTGACTTCAGCCAATTTTGCAATCATATATTACAAAATAAAAGGATATTATAGGGCTGGCTGAGACAAAATGTGCTCTGCTCCAAAAAGTGCCTAAATTCTCATTCTTAGCAGCTGACACACACTCTGTCCCACATTTCAATATGACAGACATTCCCACTACTCCCAGTGAGAAAAGCTACATAGAGTGTAAAACAGCCCTATTGTTCACACCAGTGAAAATTATCCAATCTCCCTACCAATTTCAGAGTTAAAACACCTATCCCCTACAAAAAATATTATGAAAAAAAATTATTTTATTTTTTTTGAGACAGAGACTCAAGCTGTTGCCTAGGGTAGAGTGTTGTGGCATCATAGCTCACGACAACCTCCAACTCTTGGGCTCAAGTGATCCTTTTGATACCAGATTTCAGGTTCTTGGTGTCAGTGATTCCAACCAGGGACAGGATCACTAGTAAGTCAGAATTTATTCAAGGAACAAAAATTACAACAACTGCAAAAAACTGAACCTCCTGGCAGAGAGAACACATGAGGGGCACAAGCTCTCTTGCTCCTTCTTGAGGTCTGTCCAGTCTCTGAGTCTCTCTTCAGCTCTCTGCTCAGGGGTTTATATAATGGCAGGGGGTTGTTTGGGGGGAAACTCAATGTTGACTTTTAGGGCACATGCCCTTGTCAGTTATTGCCAGCTGTCTAATGAGCTCTCAGGCCTTAGAAACTGACATGAAATTGACCAGTCAGGAGTGCAGGTGGAGGAGACAGCAAGCACCATCCAGGAAATTGACCAGCCAGAAGTGCAGGAAGAGACAGCAAGGCAGTGTCTCCCCTGCACGTGTCCAGCCAGATAATCAAGCTGGTTCCTCCATCCACGGCAACATCAACAGGTCCAGGGTTAAGGTGGCAGGTGGTGGTGCCCCCTTGTCCTGGATCAATCTTGCCTCAGTTTTTCTATTTTTAGTAGAGATGGGGGTGGGGGTCTCAAACTTGTGAGCTCAAGGAATCCACCCACCTCAGCCTCCCAGAGTGCTAGGATTATAGAAGTGAGCCACCACATCTGGCCATGAAAAAATAATTAAATAGAATCCAGAAAGCATTTTCTAGAAACAATTTTGAACCTCCAGTGAACTAATATCATACCATAAAAAATAAAAGAATTTACAGACGTTTGAGAAATATCTCTATCATATTCCACAACAAATATGGAAACTAAAAAAGGGCTCCATCTCAAAAAAAAAAAAAAAAATCAATACCTAAACAGGTTTCTCTGCTTTCATTCATTTAATAAATATTTCCTGAGCATCCTCCCCAAAATAAATAAATAAATAAAAATATAGAAATACATTGAAGCCAGGAAAGGTGGTGCATGCCTATAGTCCCAGCTACTGGGAAGACTGCAGTGGGAGGAACATTTGAGCCCAGGAGTTCAAGACCAGTCCAGGCAACATAGCAAGACCCCACCTCTAAAAAAAATTCTTTTAAATTAACAAAACAAAATTCAAAGTGACTGTTGCCACTAGAGAAGAGAAAATGAAGATAGAATTAGCAGAGAATGCTGCTTTCACACCATTAACTTTTTAAACTCGTAACTTCTAAACTGAGGTAAACTTTTCCAAAAAAAGTTAAAAAGTACATAATAAAAATAAAAAAGAAAAGCAACTATTTTTCCTTCAAAAGCTATTTTTAAAAATGTCAACTTGCCTCAGTGCCTGTGGCTCAAGTGGCTAAGGTGTCAGCCACATACACCTAAGGTGGCAGGTTCAAATCCAGGCCGGGCCCGCCAAACAATGATGATGGCTGCAACCAAAAAATGGCCGGGTGTTGTGGCGGGGGCCTGTGGTCCCAGCTACTTGGAAGGCTGAGGCAGGAGACTGGCTTGAGCCCAGGAGTTGGAGGTTGTTGTGAGCTGTGATGCCACAGCACTCTACCCAGGGGGACAGCTTGAGGCTCTGTCTCAAAAAATAAATAAAATAAAATAAAATAAAATAAAAAATAAAATGTCAACTTAAGTTTGGCATTGTGACACACCTGTAATACTAGCACTCTGGGAGGCTGAGGTGGGTGGATTCCTTGATCACAAGTTTGAGACCAGCCTGAGCAAAAGCAAGACCTCATCTCTACTAAAAATAGAAAACATGAGGCAAGAGGATCACTTGAGCCCAAGAGTTGGAGGTTGCTGTAAGCTATGACACCTTAACACTCTATCCAGGACGACAGCTTGAGGCTCTGACTCAAAAAAAAAAAAAGGGTGGTGCCTGTGGCTGAGTGAGTTGGGTGCTGGCCCCATATATCAAAGGTAGCTGGTTCAACCTCCAGCTTTGTTGCCGGGGCCAAACTACAACAAAAAACAGCCAGGCATCGTGGCAGGTGCCTGTAGTCCCAGCTACTCCCAAGGCTAAAGCAAAAGAGTGGCCTAAGCCCAGGAGTTGGAGGTTGATGTGAGCTGTGACACTACAGAACTCTACTGAGGGCAACAAAGACTCTGTCTCAAAAAAAAAAAAGTTGGGTGGCGCCTGTGGCTCAAAGGCATAGGGCATCAGCCCCATATGCAGGAGGTGGCAGGTTCAAACCCAGCTCTGGGGAAAAACTGCAAAAAAAAAAAAAGAGTCAACTTAAGGCCAACCGTGGTGGTTTGTGCTTGTAATCACAGCACTCTGGGAAGCTGAGGTGGGTAGATTGCTTGAACTCAGGAATTAGAGACCAGCCTGAGCGCAAGTGAGATGCCATCTCTACTAAAAATAGAAAAACTAGCTGGGCACTGTGGTGGGTGCCTCCCAGCTACTCAGGAGGCTGAGGCAAGAGGACCACTTGAGCCCAAGAATTTGAGGTTGTTGTGAGCTATGATGCCATAGCACTCTACTAAGGGCAACAAAGGGAGATCTGCCTCAGGAAAAAAATGTCAACTTTGTCTATATTCTTCAACTTTTTTTAGCCGGCCTAACTAAAACACTATGATTTACATTAACCAGCTAAATAACTATTTTTATAAGACAATTTCTAAAAGCGTTGAAAAGACTTATATACCAACATGTACGAACATGTGGAACCCATACTCTAGATATTTCATTAGGGCTTTTAAATATCTATATTGGCATTTATATATGGGACAATGGTTATTATTATAAAGAAAACATAGCTGTGTTTATCATGCCAGGTCTTTAACTTTATTCAAGATTTTGACAAAATGATCCCCAAAGCAATATAAATGTAGACACTTTTAAAAAGTCCAGATGTGAAATTTCAAGAAAATTTTGAATGCAGTCTGAAGTCAATATTAAGTCAAAAGTTGAACCAATTCTACAAACCATAAATACTATTTTCCGTCTTAAGTTCATTATATTTTCTGAGTCATGTTACCATCTTAGTTTTTAATCATTGATACCAGTATTTGGAATCATTTATAAACATGGTTTAAGATCTTTAAGTTCTAAGTTTGTACTAATCCTGAATATTATTATAATTTAAATATAAATCCAAAAGTGGCAATTCTTCTTTAGAGAAGAATTCCAATTAACAAATGTAGAAGGAATGAGAGAAATAGAAAATCACCATTAGAACACCACAGTAGTCATGGCCACAAGCAAGATCTGCCAATGGATAATAAAATGACTGGGCAAAACTTCAAGCAGAAACAGGACATTTGCATAGTCTCAAAGTATCTCCAGCAAATATTTAGTAATTACAGGAAAAACACAGTAAGTTTACAGTAGAAAATCCTAGCAGATACCACGCTAGTATAGTAATCAGAGTTAGCAACACCAGAAATACATGACATCAGGAATCCCATTTTGACACACTGTCACAGACTGGAGGACACAGAGGAGACATGACAACTAAGTGCAAGGTGGGATCCTGGACTGGATACTGGGATAGTAAAAGGACATTAGTGAAAAGACTCATAAAATCTCTACTGTTTAAATTCTCTATGACAGTTAATAGTATTGTATCAAGGTTAATTTCTTAATTTTGACAAATGTTTATGGTTATGTAAGATGTTAACATAAGGGGAAGGTGGGTAGAGGAAACATGAGAACTCTATACTATTTTTACAATTCTTCTATAAATCTAAAATTACCTCAAAAACTTAAAAAACTGTTTAAAATCATATACACATATATGTATATACTGTGTGTGTGTGTATATATATATATATAAATCAGGACTTCATGGAAATTGGCATCTTGGGCACTCAGTCAGTAAAACAGTAGTGTTCTCTTCAGAATTACTCATTGTCTCACTGGTAACTTAGCTTTAAAGTCCTCCCCCTTCCATATTTTTAATCTCAAGTATAATTTTTAATT
>CAUYQV010099971.1:0-14629 GCA_963574575.1 Galagoides demidoff | reverse complement strand
AAAAAAAATATCAAAGGAGAATCTTTGCTGGCAGGATGCCCAGATTCTCCCTACAACAGTTCCCGCAAAGTGTTGGGCGTCTTGGATTAACTTCAGATGCCAGATGGCTGGCTGCAGATCAGATTTTAAGTTTTCCGCACTTCTGAATAAGGTGTTATGGAGACGCCATTTTGGAGGTTTTACATTACATCTGGTTCCTAGCTGGCCACCCACTCCTATCTGTCCTCCAAACTTGGGACACAAATTCACACTTTGTCAGACTTTCACTCCTAATTTCCCCCGAACAGAAAACCGTTGTGGACCGAGGGAAAAGAGCTGGGTGCCCCTTGCGTGGTCTGTGATCAGTTTTTTTCCAGTGAGGGAGGGGTAGGTGCTGCCACCACCGCCCACCACAGCGGGACATTCAAAAGATTTTTCAGTGTTTGTAAGAGGGGAACCAATTCACCCTACTGATCACTGCGTCAGTGCAGCTCCACACAGACTTCCAAAATTACAGGATGGATTGGTTTCTAAGCAGAGTCCCTTCCCCTCAAGTTTCTGTCCGAATGCCTGGATCCCTGGCACCCCAAACTGGGTCCAAATGTCTCCTGTTTCTGGCTGCTAAATTCCAGTTGGGAGTCCACACCTCACCCCGGCGGATTGGGCACAGGAGCCTTTCATGGGGGAGGGATTGGTTTCTGTCTCTCAGAATGCAAGCCGTGGACCTGGTGCTGCAGGTCGCAGATGGAGCCATTTCAGCTGCTGCCCTGAGTTTTTTCTGGCTGATACTGTAGTTCTGGGCTACACTTCCAATCCAGCAATTCACCTCTTTGCTGCTCACCCTGCGCTGCTAATCCATGTAAGGACTTCACGCAGAAGAGATCCAATAAGCCCACTCTCACCTGAAACCACCAGGAGAGTTGACTCACGGATGCATCTCCTCCGCCATCTTGCTCTGCCTCCTAAATTAAGTTTTTATCTTGTGTGGCCATGCTTTTTATTTTTTTATCTACTTGCTATGTTAGTATTGAATATATTGGATACTTGCTTTTCCATTCTTGTGATACTTTACTAAGGAGACTGTTGTCTAACTCTATTCAGGTTAATACAAAAGGTATAAAGTGTCCATCTTTGGGGGCTGAATAGTATTCCATAGTATCATATATCACATTTTATTAATTTATTCATGGATGGATAGGCACTTGAGTTGTTTCCACATTTTGGTGATTATAAATTGAGCTGCAATAAATAATCTAGTACAAATGTCCCTATGATAGATTGATTTTTCTTTTCTTCTGGGTAGATGCCTAGTGATGATATTGCAGGATTGAATGGAAGGTTTACTTTGAGTTCTTTGAGGATTTTCTCCATACTTCTTTCCAAAGAGGTCATGTTAGTCTGCAGTCCCACCAACATGTAAAGTGTTCCTTTCTGTCCACATCCACACCTAACTTACTTCTCTTCGTCTTCCCCACTCACCTCCTAACCCTGTGCACCCTTTCATTCTACTCTCTACCTTTCTGAGACTAACATTTTCAGCTCTTGCATATATATGAGTGAGAACACGGAATATTTATTTTTTGGTGCCTGCTTATTGTATTTAACACAATGAGCTCCACACCTATAATCCTAGCACTGTAGAAGGCCAAGGTGGGTGGATTATCTGATTTTTTTTTTTTTTTTGAGACAGAGTCTCACTTTGTTATCCCCAGTAGAATGTTGTGGCATCACAGCTCACAGCAACCTCAGACTCTTGGGCTTAAGAGATTCTCTTGACTCAGCCTCCTGAGTAGCTGGGACTATAAGCACCCGCTACACCTCCAGGCTATTTTTCGAGATGAGATCTCTCTTTGGCTCAGGTTGGTCTCAAACTTGTGAGCTCAGGCAATCTACCTGCCTTGGCCTCCCAAGTACTGGGATTACAGGCATGAACCTCCATATTTGGCCCTGGGCATCCTTGTCTCATTCCAGTTCTTACAAAAGAGACTTTGAGCTTTCCCTGACTCAAAGGGGAAATTTTATGTTTTCTTTGTTCATACTAACATCAGTATGATGTTAGTCCTGGACTTGTTTCATATGGCTTTATTAATTGGAGTTTGTTTCTTCTATGCCTAATTTGTTCAGAGTTTTTTTTTTAAATCTTGAAGAGATGTTGAATTTTATCAGATAATTTTTCTGCATCTTTTGAGATGATCATGGTTTTTGACATTCATCCTTTCCCCTTCCCTTCCCTTCTCTTCCCTTCCTTTCCCTGCTCTTTCTTTCCCTGTTCTTCCCTGCCCTTCCTTTCCCTCCTTCCCTTCCCTTCCCATCCCTTTTTTTTTGAGACAGAGTCTAACTCTGTCACCCAGGCTACAGTGCCATGGTATCAGCCTAGCTCACAGCAACCTCAAACTCCTGGGCTCAAGCCATCCTCCTACCTCAGGCTCCCGAGGTGCCCACCACAACTCCCAGCTAATTTTTCTATTTTTAGTAGAGATGGAGTCTTACTCATGCTCTGGCTGTTCTTGAACACCTGACCTCAAGTGATTATTCTACCTCTGCTTCCCAGAGTGCTAGGATTACGCTGTGCCCACCCTAATTTTTTTCTTCATTCTGTTGATGTAGTGTATCATGTTTATTGATTTCTGTATGTTGAAACATCCTTGTATCACTGGTTTAAATCCTACTAGATCATGGTGTATTGTCTTTTTGGTTTGCTGTTGAATTTGGTTTAATAGTATTTTGTTGAGGATTTTTGTAGCTGTGTTCATCAGGAATATTGGCCTATGGTTTCCTTTTTCTGCTGTGTCCTTGTCTAGATTTGGTATCAGGGTAATGCTGGCTTTGTGGAATGAATTAGGGGGAATTTCAGCCTCTTCAAATTTTTGGAATAGTTTGAAAAGAATTGATACCAATTCTTCTTTATACATTTGGTAGAATTGGCAATGACTTCATCTGGTTTGGGGCATCTCTTTAATTGGGAGACTTTTTATTACTGTTTCAATCTCTATGGTCTATGCAGGTGTTCTATGTCTTCCTAATTCAATCTAGGTAGGTTGTATATTTTTAGGAATTTATCTGTTTCCTCTAGGTTTTCCAGATGGCCAGGTACAGTTGTTCATATTGTCTATGATGATCTTTTATATTTCTGTGGCATCAATTGTAATGTCTTATTTTTTATTTCTGATTTTGTTTATTTGACTATTCTTTCTTCTTAGTTTAGCTAGTGGTTTATTAATTTTATCTTTTCAAACAATCCACTGTTTCCTTAATCCTTTGGAGTTTTTGTCTCTGTTTCATTAGTTCTGCTCTTTCTGATCTTTGTTGTTTCTTTCCTTCTGCTAATTTTGTGTTTGCTTTGTTCTTACTTCTCTAGTTCCTTGAAATGCATCATTAAATAGTTGGTTTGAAATCTTTCTACTTTTTGATGTAGGTGGTTATTGCTATGAATTTTCCTCTTAGCACTGCTTTTGTGGAATCCCACAGGGTTTGGTATGTCGTATTTGTATATTCATTTGTGTATTTGGTTTACCAGTGAATTTTATACTTTCACATATTTTCATGATGGTAAATGTCATCTGTTCCCTTCCAGATTGAGAACTTCCTTGAGTATTTCTTGCAGGGCCAGTTTGAATCCCCCAACTTTTATTGTCTGGGAAATAGTTTATTTCTCTTTCATTTATGAAGAACATTTTTTCTTGATATGGTGTTCTTGAATGACTTTTTTTCTTTCAGCACTTTGAATATATCATCCCATTCTCTCCTGGCTCTGCCTGGGGGTTACCTTATAAGTGGTGAGATGCTTTTCTTTTGCTGATTTTAAAATTCTCTCTTTGTCTTTGACTTTAGACAGTTTGCCTATAATATGCCATGGAGAAGAACTTTTTGCATTGTATCTGTTTGGAGATTTCAGAGCTGACGTTTTTATCTATTATTTTGTTAAAGAGGTTTTCTATCCCTTTCATTTTCTCTGATTTACATAATATATTTGATCACCTTAAGGTGTCATATGTCACAGAGTTTTTGCTCATTCCTTTTTATTCTTTTTTCTTTATTTTTGTTTGATTGGGTTATTTCAAAAGACTTGTCTTCGAGTTCTAAGATTCTTTTCTTTCTTTTTTTTTTCTTTGAGTCAGAGTCTCACTCTGTCATCCTCGGTAAAGTGCAGTGGTGTCATCATAACTCACAGCAACCTGAAACTCCTGGATTCAAGCAATTCTCTTGCCTCAGCCTCCTGAGTAGCTCTGACTACAAGGCACCCACCACAATGCCTGGCTAGTTTTTCTACTGTTAGTAAAAATAGGGTCTTGCTCTTGCTCATGTTGGTCTTAAACTCCTGAGCTTAGGTAATCCACCCACCTCAGCTCCCCAGATTGCTAAGAATATAGGCATGAACCACCGTGCCTGGCCATGAGATTGTTTTCTTCTATTTGATCTAGTCTATTGTTGAGCTTTCAAATGTATTTTGCATTTTGTTCAACAAATTCTTCAGTTCTGGAATTTCTGTCTTGTTCTTTAATGACATCTATCTGGTGAATTTTGAAATTTTTCAAAATTTGGTGAATTTTTTACTCATATTCTAAATATTTTTTCTGATATCTTTGTATTGTTTTTCAGAATTCTCTTATCTCTCACTGAGCTTCTTGAGAATTAATAATTTGATGTTTTTTAAAAAAGGATTTCATGATTTTTTTTAAGAGAAAGGGTTTCATGCACATTAGATGAGGTCCCCCCAAATACCTAATGTGCATGATGCAATGATACATTTCAAAAGTATTAAGAAATGAGTATAATTATGATGAATGTAGTACTTAGTTCAATGTAAACATTTTAGATTGTATATCGAAGCAGTACCCTGAACCCCATAAATGCATCAATGTACAAAGTTATGACTTAATAAAAAATAATTTTAAAAAGTAAAAAAAAACAAAAAGAAAAGGTCTCACTCAGGTACCCAGGCTGAAGTGCACTGGCCCAATCATAGCTCCTTGCATCCTCAAACTCCTGGACTCAACAGATTCTCCTACCATAACCTGTCATGTAGCTGGGGCTATAGGCATGTGCTACCACACTTGGCTAATTTTTCTTATTTGTTGGTAGACTCAGGGTCTTGCTCTATTGCCTGGTCGCAAACTCTTGGCCTGAAGCAATTCTTTTGCCTTTGCCTCCCAAAGTGCTGAGATTACAGAAATGAGCAATGATGTCAATCCATGAGTCTAGATAGCCCAGTCTTTGGGCCCCAGTGGTGGCAGCAGTCAGCTGAGCTTACCTGTTCTTGGGCCCCTGGGTTGTGCTGGCACTGGTGTTAGTGGGTGGTCCAAGTATTGGACTGGTGTGTTACTCTGGTACTACTAGTGGCAGTGGTGAGCCAAGGTGGGTTGTTCTTGGTTCTTGGTCAACAAGAATGGCATGGGTGGTGGCAGTGGAAATGGTGGGACACCCTTTGGGTTCTGAGTGGTGAGCACTAGTGTTGGTGGTAACTTTGATGGTCAGGGTGGGTCAGTATCTAGGCCTGCAGGTGGAGTGTGCAGGTAGGTCCAGCTGAGAGGGTAGTGGCTGAGTCGGTAGCTATAACCTTAGGTTCTCAGGAGGACTGGTCAGTTGCCAATGATGGTGTGCTAGGCTAGGCAATCTGCTGGCACCCAGACTGTGTACTTCAGCCCAGGACAGGTAAATCTGTGGTAGGCATGCTCACCCTCAGGCCCTCAGTCATGGTGTGCACAGCTACCAGATATGGTGGGCAGGGGCAGGGAAATCCAGACCCCCCCATCAAAACATTTGGGTGATGCTCAGTCCTGGCTGAACTACTGCCTTGCCATTTGTGGGGGTAGGGTCACCAGTGGGAGGGGCACACAGGTGCTACTCTTGTCTCAGTCCCAGCTGGTGCTTTGTGACCCACACGTTGGTCACACTTCAGCCCTCTTGCACCTCAGCCCTGACACCATTGGGTTCAAGGACCGTGTGTACTCTTTTAGGGTCAAGGCTCTAAAATGACACTCAGCTGCAGCTGCTTAGGTCTCAGGGTATGTGTGGGAGCCAGTCTGAGCTCCTTCTCTGGAGCAAAGCCATCACATAGTTTCTGCATTCCAGGGCTTGGGAGCACAAGGGGCTCTTCCACGACTAGGACTGCAGGAATCCGCATTGGGATGGTGACTACTGAGGGTCTCTCACTTATCCTTTCCCCATATTAGGGAGACTCTCTCAGCTCCCAGCAAGCAGGCTGCCTTGCTTCCTCCTCCTCCCTCGCTTTAGGTATTTCCTGTCACTTTTCTGTTGAGTTCCAGTGTTCTCTCTTGGATGATCTGTTCAAAGTGAGATGTTTACTCACTATTTTGGCTCTTTTCTGTGGAGGAAGTGAGTAGGAAATGCCTCTGCTTGGCCATCCTGAAGCCCCTCCTGCAGCGTGGAGAGTTTTAGCTAATCAGTCTGAAGATCATTGATCTTCCTGAAGATACCTCTGTGATGCAGGTATTTTTCTGATTCCCCTTTGGTAATGGTCCCCTTTACTACTTTACAGAAGAAAGGCATGCCTCTCTCTCATCCCAAATTTTACTGTAGAATATTGCACTGCAGTGTTAAAACCTTCACACAAAGGGTTGATATTGATATGTGCCTAAGAAAGTGATAGGCTCTTCTGAGTGCTTAGTGATTTCTTTTAAGTCAGATGATTTGCAGTTCTTGGCTTACATCAAAATTGAAGGAGAACCCAGTTGAGTTGTCAGCCAATAGATCATTCAAAAATAAGCTTTCAGAGTACTTAACTATGCAGTAATTTGGGAAATAAAATCCAGAGTAACTCAGGAATTGAGCAACATTGCTGTACTACAAATGCCTTCATTCCTATCTACTTATTTAGATTAATGAATGTTTTCAGCATTTCATTTAGAAAAAAGAAAAGCTGGTATAACATTAGTGCTGTGCTCTGTGCCATTTCAGCAATAAGTCATGCTTGTCTGTGGATATAGGAACTGGAATGGAAAAAGACATGAGCAAAAAGTTATTGAGATGAACATTAACAAGTCTTTTTTGCTTTTTTTTTTTTTTTAATTTTCATGTAATATAGGTTATCATTTTCCTTAATGCCGTACTACTATTTGTAATGATAGTTGAAATCCAGAAGACTCTTTACAAATTACTTAAAGACCTACATTGATGGAGAATAAAAAAAAAAAACTTCAAACTTTAATTCACTTCAGATAATCAATAAAAAGGCTATCAAATCTGAATAAATTTTGTGCCAGAAGTGGAATGGAAGTGCAAGTTTAAGGGTAAAACAGAAACATTAACAAGAATGAGAAAAACTTAAGTATAAAAAGAAATGAAGTCCTAGTATCTCCCTCCTGTACCTCTGGGGAACATCTTCCACAGCCTTAGAGCAGATGCAGAGGGGCTGAAGGGCCTGCTGACTCCGTGAGCAGGTAGTTTCTCCTCCCCGGCTGGAGGCAGGGAGGCAGGTGCAGCTGGTTTATAATTAGACTCCAGCATAAGGTGCTGCCATGGATTGGCTGTTCTGTGTACAGACCTTGTGCCATTACATAGTTTTTCTTTTTTCTTTTTTTTTCTTCCCATGATAACAAAGAGAGATTTTATTTAGGAAGAACAAAGAGAAAGTTTAGAGCACTTCCAAAGAAAGGTGGAAATGGGACCCTCTTGTGAAGGAGAAAGGGTGAGAGGGGCAAGATGCAAAGGCCTGCAGGGTGTTAAATACTCTTTGCATTGAAATTGGCTGCAATTTTTCTGTTTTCTATATAGTTACTTTTCACTGAAAAAAAATGCTTTATGAATGAATGCTAGCCAAACAACCTTTCTTATCTCTTCTCCCCAGATGGTACAATAAAGACCCCAAATTATTAAGGAACTTTTCTGAAATGTTACAAGTAATTGGGAGAAAGAAGAATAGAGTCCCTGAGTCTTCATTCTAGGAGGGTGTTGGACGGTCATTTGTAACTACAGGTGTGGGCGAGGTACTTTAGGTGAAGATCTTAGCGTTATGGCTTATTGTTACTTGTGAAAACAGCCTTTTGAATAAAAAGTTCTTTCTTTTGACATTTCCTAGAATTACTTTTTGAAAGAGGCTTAAGTTTTGTCCTGTTTCAAAGCTCTGACAGATCAATTAGTAAGGGTCTGCTTAGGTAAAGTGTGATATAGCTGTTCAGAAGATATTCTGCACCTTAAAGAGAGTGACGAGGACCTGAATATGTCCATGCAAGTTACATTGTTAAGTGAAAAATGCAAGTTTCAGAGCAATATTTAAAATATAATCCTATCTCTGTGTGGTCCCCTGCCTGTTATAGTTTGGAAAGTTTTAGATCACAAGCAACCATTTATCCCTGGGAAGAGGGGTTGAGAAATATGGGAGGCAAGAGAGGATGAACTTTTTTTTTTTAAATAAACAAAAACATGTATGGAGCCATCACACAGAAAATCTGATAGCTGTACAGACCCTGTTGGCAGGAACCATCTGTGTTGATGGAGTACGTGACTGCCTGTGGTTGCACTGTACAACTAACAGTGCAGTTATTACCAAGAACAGTCACATCAGAGGATGAAATGTTATTTTTCTCTTTGAATCTGTTCTGTTTGATTTTCTCCCTCCCTCCCTCTTCTTCTTTCTCTCTCTCTTTCTCTTCCTCACTTCCTTCCTCCTTCTGTCCCTCCCTCCCTTCCTTCCCTCCCTCCCTTCTCTTCCTCTCTCTCTCTTTCTTCTCTTCTGAGCTATAAGCAAGTTACTTCTAAAAGGAAACAGAATCTACTTAAAAAAATATTCATCTTGGAGAGAAAGAAGCATCTTTGCTGAAGCATTTGGCCTTTTGATCTCGGCTTCATGACCTTGTTTTTCCCCACTTCTCCTCTGTAAAGTGCAGGTCGACCATCACCTCTTTGGGTGACCTCTTTCTCACCCTCCAAAATAGAATCAATCACTTCTTTCCTTGTTTTCAGGACATTTTGCAAAATTTCTACTACAGTTAACCCTTGAACGACACAGGTCTGAACTGCATGGGCCCACTTACACTCAGAGGCTTCTTCAGTAAAAGTTACACAGAGTGTTCCTGCCTCTCCCATCCTTTCTGCCTCTGCTGCTCTGGCAAAGGCGAGACCAACCCCTCCTCCTCTTCCTCAGCCTACTCTACATGAAAACAATAAAAATGAAGACCTCATGGTGACATACTTCCACTTAAGGAATAGTAAATGTATTTCTTCTCCCTTCAGATTTTCTTAATAACATTTTCTTTTCTCTGGCTTACTTTACTGTGGAATTACAGTGTGTGAGACCCATAGCATGCAAAATGTGTGTTACTCAACCACTTACGTTATCAGGAGGCTTCCAGCCAACAGTAGGCTATCAGTAAATAAATTTTAGCGGAGGCAAAATTTACATGTGGATTTTTGTCTGTGTGAGTGGTCAGCACTCGAAAGCCCTAAGTTGTCTAAGGGTCATCTATATATAATAAAACTTTTTTTCTGTTTGCACTGAGATAGTAGATCCACGTTCTTACATTTTCAGTACTTAAAGTGTTGGAAACTTAGTTGTTCCTCAAAACATCTAAAACTATAAAATTCGGTATAACTTGGATGGTCTGTGAGGACCCAAAATTTATTCAAGCATGGGAAATACCTGGGGACACTCTTAGTAAGAAATGTGCGGGTTCCGTTCTGTTTTCTGGTGGAATGTACTAGAAGAATTTTTGGTAAGAAAGCAAGAACTACGTTCTAGAACCTCATTTTTAATGTCAGTCAGTTGCTGGTATAATGCATATTCAAATCAAATAACCACATATTGATTTTATATGTCTTTAAAAGTGTTTGGGGTGCTCCCACTGAATGGGCACAATGGAGGGGTATATGGCACACCTTTGGGGTGTAGGACATAACTATAAGAGGGAACGCTACCTAACAAATGCAAATATTGTGATCTGGTTGTTTGTGCCCTCACAAATAAAAATAAAATAAATAAAAAAGTAAAAAAAAAATATTTTGATAAAATTATGGATTCATAGGGAATTGCAAAATTAGTACAGAGAGGTCCCGTGTACCCTTCACCCAGTCCCCTTGGTGGTAACATTGTACAGGAAACTGTCTAAGTTAGAAATTGATAGAGTAGAAGAGATTTTTCAGCAGCCTTGTTAGCTGCTCCCTTTACTTCCAGGAGCTCCAGACAGGTGCGTAGGTGCACAGGTGCACATGACTGGGAGGTTCTTAGGAGTCTGAGGGTGTGTGGCCAGAGGGGGTTGTGAACAGAGGGGAGGGGAGCTGATGATACTGGGTCAGGGTGGCCACTGCTGTGGGTAATGCCTTGAATCCTAGTGGGGTTCTAGTGACATCCCGCAGGATACAAGCCCCTGTAAATTTTTTTTAAAATTATATTTTATTAAATCATAACTTTGTACATTGATGTATTTATGGGGTTCAGGGTACTGCTTCAATACACAATGTGAAATGCTTATATTGAACTAAGTAACACATCCATCACAATTATACTCATTTCTAAATAGTTTTGAATAGTATCATTGCATCATGCACATTAGGTGAGGTCCCCCAAATACCTTCCCTCCTCCCATATCCGCCCTCCCCTCCCCTCTCTCTCCTGTTCTCTTCTACTTTCTGGACTATAGTTGTTTTGCCATTCGGATGAGGGTGTAGGTGGTTATATATTGATTTCATAGTAGTATTGACAAGCCCCTGTAAATTTAAGGGCCAATTGCTGTCATGTCCAAGAGGGACAACAACTATTAATTATCTTCATGCCAGTGCAGTGGCTCTCTCCAGAATCATAGCACTCTGGGAGTCTGAGGTGGGAGAATCACTTGAGCTCAGGAGTTTGAAACCAGCAAGACTCCATCTCTACCAAAAATAGAAAAACTATCTGGGTGTTGTGGCGAGTGCCTGTAGTCCCAGCTACTAGGGAGTCTGAGGCAAGAAGATTCCTTGAGCCCAGGATTCTGAGGTTGCTGTAGGCTGTGATGATGCCATGGGATAGGTTAAAACTCTGTCTCAAAAAAAAAAAAATTACCTTCACCATGGCCTTATCTAGACAGCACAGAATCCTTGAGTTTGAGCATTGTGGAGTGGAGAATGGGGCCTTGGGTAACTGATGGCATCTCTTTTTCTTTCCTCTTGAGATATAATTCATACACCTTAAAATTCACCTTAAACCCCTGCCCCTCCAATTCAGTGGCTTTTTGTATATTCTCAAAGTTGTTCAGTTATTGCTGCTGTCTAATCCTAAAATACTTTAATTACTCCCCAAAGAGAGCCCCTGCCCATTAGCAGTCGATTCCCGTTCCTTTTTCTCTAGCCCCTGGCATACTTCTGTCTGTAGGAGCCCAATGTTTTATACAAACAGAACCATACCACAGGTGCTATACCATGGACCTTTTGTGTCTGGATTCTTTCCTTCTGCATAATGTTTCTGAGGTCTTCTCATGCGGTAGCATTTTTCAGTATTTGGTTTCTTTCCATGACTGAGTAATATTCCACTGTGTGTTTATACCAGTATCCACTTATAATCTGATGGACATTTGAGTTGTTTTCATGTTTTGGCTTTTATCAATAATGTTGCTATGAACATTTGTGGACCAGTTTCTATTTCTGAAAGTGCATATTACTGAGAATTCATTTTAGTTGAACTCATTTGTCTGGTTTGTCCAGAAGCCAGTGAGCATTAGGAGGAAGGAATGAGAGAGTCTCTGTTTATTGTGCACCAGGGAAAGAAAGAGAAAATATTTGTTTGTCCATCTTCAAATTACTTTCGGAAATTTAGTTCAAAGGTGTTATTGGTTGATTACATCTGCATTGTCATGGTCATATCAGAAATCTCTCTTGATATATGAAGTATTTTGAAGTTTGCCATCAACTTATTCAAAAGGCTAATGGTTCCCAAACCGAGTATTGAGGTGCCCTTGGGTACTGCAAGAAAATCATGAGAACTTGGCAGGATATTTAAAATTTTTGAGTTCGGGGTAAAGAAAACTAGGTCCTACCTGTTAAAAACATGTTGTTTTAGCATTTGGTGGTGACACATTCCACTAAAATGGAATCTTTTTGGAGCTAGGATTCTGGTAGTAGCTCTGATGAAAAGTCAACGTGGAACAGGAAGTGAGGGTGGCCCAGGCCATTCCGAGCACCCAACTAATACACATCACAAAAATGAGTGATTGTCAATATTAAATAAAATATAAAAATACCATGTTTTTTTCTTTGTTGGGACTTAAAAGTTGGGGAACCTTTGCTCTAGTCTCATATTGTAAAATTTGCCATATTGTTCTCTTGTTTTTTCTGAACAAGAGTTTTTCCTTTCATGAGTGTCTTTTTAACTGGGAGTTACACTTTCTTGTCATTCCCTTCAAAAAATTTATGAATTTATTAAATTATTTTATGTTCCCACAAAATATGTGTATCTATATGCATCAATAAAAATAGATTTTTGGGGAAAAAACTCCTAAAACTAAGAAGCAACTATAGCAAGGTTATAAAATATGCATAATATTAACATACAAAAAATAGGCTCAGCGTCTGTGGCTCAATCGGCTAAGGCGCCAGCCATGTACACCCAAGGTGGCGGGTTCGAATTCCCAGCCCAGGCCCGCCAAACAACAATGATGGCTACAACCAAAAAATGGCCAGGCGTTGTGGCGGGTGCCTGTGGTCCCAGCTACTTGGGAGGCAGAGGCAGGAGACTCACTTGAGCCTAGGATTTGGAGGTTGCTATGAGCTGTGATGCCATGGCACTCTACCCAGGGGGATAGCTTGAGGCTCTGTCTCAAAAAAAAAAAAACATACAAAAAATAATTGCTTTTTAATATTTTGCTTTTTCTTTTAAATGTATTATTTTATTAATTTTTATTATTTCAAAATACTAAGGCGGTACAAATGTTTTTGTTATGTGGATAGCTTTATAATGCTTTAGCCAGGGCTGTAAGTGTGTCCATCATCTGAGTAGTGTTCATTGCATCTGTTAGGAAGGCTTTTACCTCTCCTTTCTCCTGCCCCCTTCTTAACTTCCAATGATTTCTACTTCTTTCTATGCCCATGTGAGCTCATTAATTAGTCCCAAATTATTAGAGTCTACACATGGTGTTTGTTTTTCCATTCCTGAGACACTTCACTTAGGATAATGGTCTCCTGTTGCATCCAAATTGCTGCAAAAAGCATTAATTATTCCGTTTTACGGCTGAGTAGGACTTCATGGTATACGTATATGCTATGTTTTCTCTTTCCATTCATGAGTTGATGGGCACTTGGGTTGATACCACATCTTTGCAAATTATGAGTTGTGCTGATACAAACATTTGAGTGCAGGTGTCTTTTTGATAAAACAACTTCTTTTCCTTTGGGTAGATACCCAGTAGGGGGGTTGCAAGAATGAACTGTAGGTCTACTCTTGGTTTTTCTATCATTCCCTTTTTTCCTGGAAAACATTCTTCATCTCTCAAAACTCAGTTCAGTGTCCCCTCTTTGAGAAAGCCTTCCTGGACCCCTCAGGCACAATCAGATGCTGAATCTTCAGAACATCCAGTTCATTCTTCCACTCAAATGCTTACCGCATTGCACTGAAATTTATCTTGATTACTCTGCCTCTTCCATTATAAATTCTACACACACAGAGACTGCATCTTAGCACTTTTGTATCTTCAGCACAGGGCCTACTGCACTGGGCTTGCCTGAACATCTGTACCAATGAATCAACTGGTAGTACAAGGTACGTGTCAGGCTCTCTACTACCTCTTTTTTAGAATTTACATTTTTCATTGGAACAATTTACTATGGTGATATGGGAAAGTACTGTAAATAATCCTGCTTATAGTGCCGACACAGTGTTATAATCAGTCAGAGAGACCGTTTGCATACAAATTGTGACTGTTTCAAAGGCAATTTTCTGACCACTTCAAAACACATGTCAGACACAAAAGTTGTGCCAATCTAAGATCATTTAAGTGATTGAGTTCACTGCGAGTTCAGCCTGAATTGGGCTTAAATGGAATGAAATTGATAGCAGATGAAAGCTCAACAGGTTCCAAATAATTATATACTTGTTATGATGGTTCTTGCTAATTGGAGCACTAGCTCAATGAACCTCGGCTTCTGGAACTGCTACTGGGGTAACTGGCAGACACATCTGTTTGGTATGAATCTGCATATCTGCTCATTTGCCAAAAATGTTAAGAGGGGCCCTGAATTAGTTTCAGTTCACTTCATCACTTCCAAGCTGAAGAATCAGCTGAACATGTCATGTCCACAAGTGAACATTCAAAAGAGGCAACTTAAGAGCAGAGCATCCAGACTGGTGATGCACAGGGAGGCAGCCTTGGGGTGAGCGGATATTACTCTCATTTATCTAAATAGGAGCCAGGTGCTCACGCCAAAAGGGAGCCTGATAAAAAGAAGCTCTTCTGAAGCTCTTATTTTCAAGTGTAGAGCAACAACATATGTATCTTCTTAAAGGAAGGTCCCTGTGACTATTTTGCACTCCCTCAGGCAATGTGTGCATTAATAGATAAGTATGTGATTCAGGGTTTCAGAAATTGGGCTTCTAACAAAATTAAAGTTTAACCTTCATTAGTCCCAGTGGTATTATCTCTAAAATAACATCTGTCATAGTACTTTAATGCCACGCTCATTTTATTTATCATGGTTCTTAAATTATAATAATCCTCCCATCCCGGCTCGG
>CAUYQV010099969.1:0-41644 GCA_963574575.1 Galagoides demidoff | reverse complement strand
CTGGGTAGGGTGCCATGGCATCACAGCTCATAGCAACCTCCAACTCCTGGGCTCAAGCGAGTCTCCTGCCTCTGCCTCCCAAGTAGCTGGGACCACAGGCGCCTGCCACAACGCCCGGCCATTTTTTGGTTGCAGCCATCATTGTTGTTTAGCGGGCCCGGGCTGGGGATTCAAACCTGCCACCTTGGGTGTATGTGGCTGGCGCCTTAGCCACTTGAGCCACAGGCGCCGAGCCACACCTGGCTATTTTTTGGTTGCAGCTGTCATTGTTGTTTGGTGGACCTGGGCTGGATTCAAACGTGCCACCTTGGGTGTATGTGGCTGGCGCCCCAGCCACTTGAGCCACAGCCGCTGAGCCTGAACGGGTACCTTTTATAGCATGTTAATGTACATAGCATTTGTACTTAGGTTAGCCTTTGATGTGGTTGCTTTATTTTCTGATACACTGAATTTATCAGAAGGCACTAATATTAGATTAAGTAGTTTCAGATTTTTTGTCCTTTTTCAGGTTCCTCTAGAATGATTTTTCTCAGAAAAGGATAACTCTAAGACCATAAGGAACAACAATGTAGGTTTTTAGTATGCTCTTTCTTAGCCTCTAACAATCATTCCTATCCATCATAACAGGACTGTCACAGAATATAGTCTTATGGAACTCATGTAGGACATTAAACATCATGAAAAATTACTCTGGCATGGACTGAAGACTTAAATTCCCAGTTTTTGGCACCAAAGGCCTGGTTTCCTACTCTGTTCTCCTCCTCCCACCAGGCATCCTGGGCAAATACTCTTTAAGCGCAGACTGCAATAATAAGAAATGAGCATTTGCTGTAGTGTTCTCATGTAGTTTCCAATTCTGTCCTCTAGGTGTCTTCAGTGACCAACATTCATTGGGATTTTCGCTCACCTAGGCCAGCTGGTGGGGTGTGAGATCAGTATGTAGAAACCAGTTGTGCAATTGCTTGTTTAGAGCATTTTAACGACATAGGATGAAGTACTGGGGGCAATAGGTATTTTTAAACATTTCAAAAACTTTTCACATTCATAAAATACTGATCTTATGTTTCTATGATGTGACTACTCAGAAAACTTTTTCCTAACGTACATGTAAATGGTTTAGGTCAAATTATTATCATTATTTTGGAGACAGAGTCTCCCTCTGTTGTCCTGGGTTGAGTGCTATGGCATCATCACAGCTCACAACACCGTCATATTCTTGGACTCAAGTGATCCTCATGCCTCAGCTTCCCCAAAGGAGCTGAGACTAAAGGCATGTGTCACAACACCTGGCTGGTTTTTCTATTTTTAGTAGAGATGGGGTCTCACTCTTACTCAGGCTGGTCTCAAATTCCTGAGCTCTGGTATCCCACCTGTCTTGGCCTCCCAGAGTGCTAGGATTATAGGTGTGAGCCACTGTGCCAGGCCTTAGGTTAAATTATTTGTTTAAAAATCCCTCTGGGATATAATTGTGATGGATGTGTAATTAGTTCAATGTGTAAGCATTTCACATTCTATATCACATCAGTACACTGAAACTCATAAATGCATCAATGTACACAGTTATGATTTAATAAAAAAAAAGCCCTCTGGGACATTTTGGGGGAAGGGGTTAAGAAAGAAAATGTGTGATTATTGAAAACTGTGAATCTAGTCTGTATTATGAAAATGGCAACGGCCATGGTATGAAAAGATAGAAGCCAAGAAAACACTGAGGTAGGCTTATGTTGTCGGCCTGTGAGCCCCAAACTATAACATTTTCTTTTGTTGTTACATGTTTGGGCTTCAAGAGAATTCCAAAAGTATATCCAGTGGGAGGATCGTGTTCTGAGAAGGGGGATCTGGTCTGGGACCTGACACGGATAAGTGCGGGTGAGGTCATGTGCACCAGGCTGGGAAGTTATTGTTGTGGGTCAGAAGTTCTGTCAATTCTATCTGCCAGGCTCTGCCACCCTGGCATAAAATACCAACGACCTGGCAGGAGTGTGCAATATCGAAAAATACCACTTTTGGCCGAGCATGGTGGCTCCCGCCTGTAATCCTAGCACTCTGGGAGGCTGAGGAGGATAAATCTCCTGAACTCGATCACCAGTTTGAGACCAGCCTGAACAACAGAGAAAACAAAACAAAAGACTAGCTGGGTGCTGTGGAGAGTGCCTGTAATCCCAGCTGCTCAGGAGGCTGAGGCAAGAGGATTGCTCAAACCCAGGAGTTGGAGGTTGCTGTGAGCTATGACACCAGAGCCCTCAACCAAGGGTGACAGAGTGAGATTCTGTCTCCAAAAAAAAAAACACAAAAATTAAAATGCCACTTTCAAGATTTTAAGATTTGTATTCAACTAAGTAAAACAATGAATTTTCGATTATTATTAAAAGTTAACCCTAAAGCATTGAATGAAACAATTTTCCTTTCTTCCTTAGGACCTTAGAGCTACAGAATGCCAAAGCAGTCCAGTTTTTAAAGGTTTGTACTTGGCAACAGTTTCAAACTTACAAAAAAGTTGCAAAAGTGAAGATATTTAAAAAGAACACTCCAATACATTTTATTTGAATTCACCTCTTAGGAACCTTTACCCCATTTACTTAGTCGTTTTTGTTCTTTGACCCCCCCCACCCCCGCCTATTCATTTTTTTTTCTGAACTATTTAAGAGTAAATTAGAAGCATCATGGCTTGTTAGCCCTAAATTCTTCAGCTGTATTTTCTATGAGTACAACATGGCTATTTACTTTTGAAATTTACACGATATGATGCTTTTATCTCATCTACCATCCATATTCTAGTTTTATTGGTAAACTAGGAATGTCCTTGATAGTATTTTTTTCTCATCCAGTGGGTACAGTCTAGGGTTAGGTATTCATTTAGTTAAGGCTCTTTAGCCTCTTTCAATCTGGAAGAGATCCCACAGGCTTCTTTTTTTCTTTTATGATACTGGCATTTAAAAAAGAATATAATTTGTCCCTTCCCTTTATAATACAGGTATTTCTCATTTTGTGTTTGTTTACTTTTATTATTATTATTGTTACTTATTTTTTTTGAGACAGAGTTTCAGTTACCCGCTAGCTGGCACCAGAGCTGGCAGGTTGGAATCTAGCCTGGGCCTGCCAAACAACAATGACAACTACCACCCAAAAGCAGGGCACTGTGGCAGGCGCCTGTAGTCCCAGCTAGTTGGGAGGCTGAAGCCTCAGTTACCCGCGGTAGAGGGCCAACGCATGCTCACAAACTTCAAACTCCTGGGCTCAAATGATCTTCTTGCCTCAGCCTCCTGAGTAGTTGGGACTACAGGTGCTGCCACAATGCCCAGGTAGTTTTTCTATTTTTGGTAGAGACAGGCTGGTCTGGACTCCTGAGCTCAGGTGATCCCCATGCCTTGGTCTCCCAGAGTGCTAGGATTATAGGTGTGGGCCATCATGCTGGCTGTTTGTCTGACACATCCAGGCGACAGATGGAAGTGATGCGTACTTGGTCAGAAGTGATGTGTCCATGCAGAACGTCCCACCTGGAGGCCTCTCACTGGAGACGGCAACTTCAATGCCCTGGTCAAGGCATCGCCTGATCCCCTTACTGCATAATTTCTCTCTCTCACACACACAACTAATAAGACTGTGCCTATATCCTGAGTTATCAAAATTTTTTCCAAAATTTTAACTCATTGATGATTCTTTCTTGGTTCACTGTTAAACATAGTAGTTGCAGAATGACAGTTTTTTAATTGCAGTATTACCTCCATATCCACTGTCCAGTACTCTACATTCTACCGTAAGCAAGAGATCTCTCTTTATCTATCTATCTATCATCATCTATCTTCATCATCATTTATCTATTCTTGTGTTTTTGCAGTGTATATATGAATTTCTATTTATTTAATGGCTTATAATTCATCATTGGTGCTAGGACATTTGAGGCTCAGATTGTCCCAGAGTGGGTCAGAGGCAGCCAATTCGAGCTAGTCCTTGTATCTTTGTAACATGCCTTACTTCAGAGCACTTTCTTTTCTTTTTTTTTTTGGCTGGGGCTGGGTTTGAAACCACCTCCTCTGGCATATGGGGCTGGTGCCCCAGTCCATTGAGCCACAGGCACCGCCCCAGAGCACTTTCTTATTTTCCAGCATAGCTGGATAGTATTGCTTCTTCTGTACCTGTCCTATCCTCGGAATCAGACATTTCTCTGAAAATCTCTGGTTCCTTTACTGGAGAACGATGCTGAAGACCAAGATTTGAGTGCTCTTGGAGAGAGGGTTCTTTGCCTCTTGGCTCTTTTAGCATATAGAGCTAAGGATAAAACATGTATGTGTGCATATACATACACACATACATGTAGTTAAAATATGCATGTGCATACATATACATATTTTTAGAAGTTCACATAATTCACACCAACACTTCTAAATCTTGATTTCCCCCTCCTTTTTTTTTTTTTTTTTGAGACAGAACCTCAAGCTGTCCCCCTGGGTAGAGTGCCATGGCTTCACTGCTCACAGCAATCTCCAACTCTTGGGCTCAAGTGAGTCTCCTGCCTCAGCCTCCCAAGTAGCTGGGACCACAGGCACCTGCCACAATGCCTGGCTATTTTTTGGTTGCAGCCATTATTGTTGTTTGGTGGGCCCGGGCTGGATTCAAACCCACCACCTTAGGTGTATGTGGCTGGCGCCTTAGCTGCTTGAGCCACAGGCTCTGAGCCTCCCCCCTTTTTTGTTTGTATGTTCCTCAAGCTGTCGCCCTGGGTAGAGTGCTGTGGCATCACAGCTCATAGCAACTTCCAACTCTTAGGCTTAAGTAATTCTTTTGCCTCAGCCTCCCAACTAGCTGGGACTACAGGCGCCTACCACAATGCCTGGCTTTTTTGGTTGTAGCTGTCATTGTTGTTTGGCAGGCCCAGGCTGGATTCCAACCTGCCAGCTCTGGTGTATGTGGCTGGTGCCTTAACCACTTGAGCTACAGGCGCTGAGCCTGTAAGTTCCTTCTTCCACAGTGAGAACTATGGCTTCTCACAGTTACTCCTTTTCAAAGGACTTTTTTTTTTTTTTTTTTTTTTTTGAGACCGAACCTCAAGCTGTCACCCTGGGTAGAGTGCTATGGCATCATAGCTCACAGCAACCTCCCACTCCTGGGCTCAAGCAATTCTCCTGCCTCTGCCTCCCAAGTAGCTGGGACTACAGGTGCCCGCCACAATGCCCAGGTATTATTTGGTTGCAGAGTCATTATCGTTTGGTGGGCCCGGGCTGGATTGGAACCCGCCAGCTCCGGTGTATGTGGCTGGCACCTTAGCCGCTTTGAGCCACAGGCGCTGAGCCTCAAAGCACTTTTTCTGAGCTTTTCGTATTTGGCTCCACATATAGTGGACAGTTGTTTTGAAAAGCTGTTGTGTGTACTGTAGGAATGAGGCGGAGACAATCTTCTACCCACTGAACACTAAAGAAAGGGGAAAAAAAGGATTTTTTTTTGCAGTTTTTGGCCAGGGCTGGGTTTGAACCTAACACCTCCAGCATATGGACCCAGCACCCTACTCCTTTGAGCCACAGGTGCCACCCAGAAAGGGAAATTTTTAAAACAATTTTTTTTCAACATTAGGGCCTTTCTACCTCTGTAGTATTAGTTCTCCTATGTCATGAAAATTGGAATTAGGTTGAGTGAAACAAACACCGAGTTAGATAAAGGCAAAGTAGCCTGCTCCTGGCAGAAGATAAGAGGAGACTGGGGCTGGGAGGAAGTCAGAAACCTGTGGCAGGAGAGAGCTGGCTCTTGAAAGTTGCTATAAGAATGGAGCCAATGAGATCTGGTCTCTGCAGATCAATTCTAGACCCACAACTAGACGGGGATATGCCTTGGTCCAAGCTAGATTTTATAGTATTGAGTTGAAAGAATCTCCTGAAAAGTTTCTTCATTATTGAAAGTGAATTGCCGGCTGGGTGCCTCTAGCTCAGGTCACTAGCCACATCCTTTGGGGCTGGTGGGAGTAGCTCCAGCTACTCAGGAGGCTAAGGCAAGAGAATCGCTTGAGCCCAAGAGTTTGAGGTTGCTTTGAGCTATGATGCCATGGCACTCTGCCCAGGGTGACGAAGTGAGACTGTCTCAATTAACAAAATAAATAAATAAAAAAATAAAGTGAATTGCAGTCCAATTTTGCCTCCCTAAACTTTAAAATGAGAATAGGTTTTTTTGTTTGGAATACTTTGAGAAAAACCTATCTGAAGGTTGATAGTTGATTGAAATTATCTCTAATGCCTTTCAGCCCCTAGGATTCTGTGAGGCTATGAGTGAAGAGATACCTACCTCGATTACTGAATTAGTCTTAACCGTCTAATGCCAAGGCCTCTAATGGTGCAGGCATCCCTTCACAGAGTGGTCTCCTCCTGGGACCCAGCCTGCCATCTGTAATGGCTCCGGCCCTCTCTCTCGGTTCTTCCATGCCTTCTGATTCCCTAGCTACTCTCCATGTTGCAGCCAGACACCAGGAAGGGGTCGCTGCCATTCTGATTTGATGAGTTCTAGATGTAGTATGAGGTGGGTCTTAGAAATGCTGTATCCTTTTGAGGGTTACTCCCTTTCTGTGCACACATGCCCTCTCCCCTTCCTGCTTCTTACTTCTACATTTGCCTGTTTTTCTTTCATCTTTTCTTTCTCTGACTCCCCAGGTGCCAGGAGGATGGACAGTATTTCCCCTGTGGTACTCTCTCATTCTTAAACTTCATGAGTCTTGCTTTGATTCTGAAGATCCCCCTCCCATAATCCCCAGGAAGAATATCTGTAGGAGACTGAGCACCACGCTTATAAGAATAGTCACTAGTTCTTGAGGGAACCTCGGAGAGCAGGACAGTCTCCTGGCTGGCCTGGAGATGTTTTGCAGCCTGGGGACAAGCCCTCAAGCAACTTAATGCTCTAATGAGATCGGTCCCTCATTAGTAAGGGGGTGTTGGACCTTGAACGCTTGTGGTGCTTCAGAGTGGGAGTCGAGCCCGTGGAGGAAAGAGCACGTAGCGATCCTTAAGCACGGTGTCCTTGTACCTGAGGCTCCCCACAACTGTTGCATATCGTTTCAATAAATAGCCGTGGCGGAGGTTACTCCAGGCTCTCCTGCACATCTGGGGAGCCTACCTCTTACAAGCTTGTACTTCCAATCCCTATACTGGCTGTTTCCTGTGTACAGAGCTGATGACACAGTGGCACTGACAATATCATCTTTTAGATTCTTTAGGACTGAACTTCTTTGGCTTTCAAGAGAAACAGAAAGTACTCAGTGAATTTGAGACAATCAAAGAGAGCTAAAGTCCACCCTACCCACTCCACCAAGTGTCCTGTCGAACAGTTTTCGTCCATCCATTCCTTGATTCATTCCCTCATTCAGTAAGTATTTAGTGAGTACGTAGGTGCCAGGCAGGGGGTGGACAAGAAGTAGTAAATAAATAAGTCCAGAAATAAATAAATTAAAAATAAGATAAAATACGATGATAAGTCTTATGAAGGAGATAAATAGGATGATGAAAGTTTTTTAGAGGCAGGATCTTGCTATGTTGCCAGGCTGGAGTTCAGTGGCTATTCCCAGGTGCTATCACAGTGCACTGCAGCTTCAAACTCTTGGGGTCAAGATATATATATATATATGTGTGTGTGTGTGTGTATAAATGTGTATATACACTTTTTTTTTTTTTGGAGACAGAGTCTTAAGCTGTCGCCCTGGGTAGAGTGCCATGGCGTCACAGCTGACAGCAACCTCCAACTCTTGGGCTTAAGCAATTCTCTTGCCTTATCCTCCCAAACAGCTGGGACTATAGGCACCCGCCACAACACCCAGCTATTTTTTGGTTGCAGTTGTCATTGTTGTTTAGCAGGCCTGGGCCTGAACCCATCAGTCTCATTGTATGTGTCTGGTGCCTGACCCACTGAGCTAGAGGCACCACCCATATACAGATTTTTTGGGAGTTCATTTCTTCGTCTTTACAGAAGGAGAAGCAGTAAAAGTGGAGGTTATTGACAATGATGCAGAGCCCTCCCATCCTGCGAGCCTGCTCTGTCTACTCAGTCATTTCCTGACACTACTTTGAATGCGTCCTTTTCATCAGATGTGCATCCCTTTCCTCCCTGACCTGTGTCCCTGTGCTGTTGCCCTTTTTGATTCCCCTTACTTTCTTGTAATCCATTTGAGATCTTGTTCCTCTGCTCACTCATTCACTGACATAGCCAGGTTGGAGTGCAGAGGCTCAGCTTGCTGTAGCCTTGAACTCCAGGACTCAAGTGATCCTCCTGTTTCATCCTCTCAAGTAGCTGGGCAAAAGGCCCACCACCATGCCCAACTAATTATTTAATTTCTAGTAGAGGCAAGATCTCTTTATGTTGCCCAAGCTGGTCTTGATATCCTAGCCTCAAGCAATCCTCCTGTTTTGGCCTCCTGAGCCATTGTGCTCAGCTTTATATCATATTAATTAATTAATTAAGTATTTTTTGGGGAGCAATTCTCACTATGTTGCTATAGGCAGAGTGCCATGGCGTCACAGCTCACAGCAACCTCCAACTGTGGGCTTAGGCAATTCTCTTGCTTCAGCCTCCCAAGTAGCTGGGACTACAGGTGCCCGCCACGGGACTACAGGTGCCCGCCACAACACTTGGCTATTTTTTGCTTGTAGTTGTCATTGTTGTTTGGCAGGCCCAGGCTGGATTCGAACCTGCCAGCTCTGGTGGATATGGCTGGCACCATTAGCCGCTGAGTTACAGGCACTAAGCCCATATTAATTTATTTGATATTACTTCATGGACTTTTATCTTTGTCTCTCTGACTAAATGTTTAGGACTTGAAGGCAGGGTAAATACTTCACATTTGCTTTTGTGCTCAGCACCATCAGGCATGGAGTAAGTGTTCAGCTAATAGTTATCGGCTGAGGAGAGCATCAGGCTGTCAGGTTCATGGAGGAGCTATTTTATGCCCAGCAGAGCCTTGTTGTACACCTTGAATTATGCCGTGTAGGAGGTTGCGCCTCTTCCTACACAGAAGGCTGGCACTGTGCTGACTTACCCAGCTTGCAAAAACCTTTGTCCAAAATGCAGCGCCTGCCAATGGTTTCCTCTTCACCCACTGTCTGGCTGCTTGTAGACCAAAACCCCAAACCACAGTTTGTTTTATTTAATTCTATCAATAGTCTTCACTGTTCCCCCTTTCCGCCTTTCCTCCCTCCATTATAAATAACCCAGATCTCTAGTGCATAATTGGCTTGCATTAGGCAGTTACTTTTCCCTGGGAAATTGGGAGAGAAAAGGAGAAGATTGGATCCTGTTTTTCATTTACTGCAATAAGAAGCAACATTAACTAAAGCAGAAGGCTGCGCAGGCAAAGCTGCATTTTCGCGTAGATCGTAACATCTGGATAATATAGAGATCATTGACTGACTCAGACATTAACTGTCAAAAGACAGCTTTGGCAGGACATGGTGGCACATGCCTGTAATCCTAGCACTCTGAGAGGCTGAGGAGGGTGGGTTGCTTGAGCTAAGGAGTTTGAGACCAGCCAGAGCAAGAGTGAGACCCTGTCTCTACTAAACATAGAAAAACTAGCCAGGCATCATGAGGGGGGTGGTGCCTGTAGTCCCAGCTACTGGGGAGGCTGAAAAAGGATCAATTGAGCCCAAGAGTTTGAGGTTGCTGTGAGCTATGATCATGCCATGGCATTCCACAGGCAACAGAGTGAGACTCTGTCTAAAAAAGAAAAAAGAAAGAAGAAAAGCAAGCATTCTCGGTGGCATGGGTTGATGAGCTACTTATCAAATCTGGGTACATTCTTTACTCAGTAGAAGTATTATTTTCATTATATTGTATTTTAATTTTTTTTTTTCAGATAAAGTCTTGCTCTGTTACCTTACCATCGCTAGATTGTAGTGGCATCATCATAGCTCACTGCAACCTCCAATTCCTAGGCTCAAGTTATCCTCCTGGCTCAGCCTTCTGAGTAGCTGGGACTACAGGCATGCACCACCACACGTGGCTAATTTTTCTATTTTTTTTTTTGTAGAAATGAGGCCTTGCTTTTGCTTAGGCTGGTATCAAACTCTTGATCTCAAGTGATCCTCTTGCCTCAGCCTCCCAAAGTACTAGGATTATAGGCAGGAACCACTGTTTCCAGGCAATTGCATTATATTTTGAAAGTAAGTCAGAAAGCAATACTTATATGAAAATCTTATTGGATCTGATTTTCTTTTTTTTTTTTTTTCTTGAGACAGAGTCTCACTATGTCGCCCTTGGTAGAGTGCAGTAGCATCACTTGGTAGAGTGCTGTAGCATCACCCAACCTCAAACTCTTGGGCTTAAGTGATTTTCTTGCCTCAGCCTCCCAAGTAGCTGGGACTACAAGCACCTGCCACAATGCCTGGCTATTTTTTGTTGCAGTTGTCATTACTGTCATTGCAGGCCAGGTTCGAACCCACCAACTTTGGCGTATGTAGCTGGTGCTGTAACCACTGTGCTACAGGCACCGAGCCAATTTTTTTTTTTCTTTTTGAGACAGAGTCTCATTCTGTTGCCCTGGATAGAATGCCACAGTGTCCCTGGGTAGCAGCGTGCCATGGTGTCATAGCTCACAGCAATTTCAAATTCTTGGGCTTAATTGATCTTTTTTCAACCTCCCAAGTGACTAGGACTACAGACACCCACCAGGATACCCAGGTAGTTTTTTCTATTTTTGGTAGAGATGGGAGTCTTGCTCTTGGTCAGGCTGGTCTTGAACTCCTGAGCTCAAGCAATCCACTCACCTCAGCCTCCCAGAGTGCTAGGACTGCAGGCATGAACCACTGTGTCTGACTGGATCTGTTTTTTCTTTTATTGCTTGCTCATTCACTGACAAACCTTTCTATGATTGATTCAATTCCTTTTTCCTTCTCTTAATTCTGTAGAAGCAGAAAGTTTATCGCTGTTTTAATTATATATGTATATTGTCTTATTTGATATGAATTGTTTTACATTTGCTAAGCATTATCTTAATTTATTTGGTTGTGCCTCATATGACCCATTTATTTGTGGGATTTTGCAAAGTTTCATACTTTGTTGAAATGAGAATACTTTGGTTCTGTGTTAGATAATAATGCAAAGCTTAGGGGAACCCATGTCCTATTTAAGTGAGGTCCTGCTCAATGAGAGTTTCTTATGATAAAAATTTAGTCAGTGCACATTGATCGAGCAGTTCCTGTTAGACAATTGTCTTTTCATCTTCTTTCACAGAAAGTCAAATAAGGTCAGTGTAAGTGATTAAATGACGTGGTGGAAGAGGGGAAAGTTACAGTTTTCCTATGGTTATTTCGGAAAACCATCTGAAACAGTGCCTGATGTATTAGAAGTTTCTGTCTTTCTTAAAAAGAAGTTGGCTATGAATGGACCCAACAGTGGAAGAGGCTCCTGCAATACCAGCATTTCTAGCATGGAATTTGGGTGTGGGCGGGCGATGCTTAGTTGCTATTTACCTGCAGAACACTGCCTTTGACACACATGATGAGCCAGCGTCATTTGACTGTCACCTCCTTAGGAGGCAGGATTCTTCAGCCCACACTCTGCCCAACACTGGCTTCTTCTCTGTGTGTGCTTTGTGTCTGTATTTTTTGCTCCGTCTGTGCATTTCGAGGGAAGCACCAATCCCGGGCAGGCTCCTCAGTTTTGCCTTTGTAGGGAGACCCACAGAGCTTCCCACGCAGTGAGGTCCTCAAAGGGAGTCAGGGAGGCTGATTCCTTTGAAGATTTTAAAAAAAAAGCAAAACAAAAGGGATTCCCCCATGTGCTGGTGTATCTGGCAATTCTTTCTTTTCCACCACTTCATACAACATTTGCAGACAGATTTCTATTTGTACATCTCAGGCAAGTGTTGCCAAATAAATAAATAACATCTTGGAGATCTGGGCTCTGGTTTCAACGCGTTTCAAAGTTCAGGTGCAAGGGTGTGATTGTAGATTTATAAACAAGCTAAATCTGTTCTAAAAATAAAATAGATCCAGTATGTGGTATAATAGCTCTGGCTTTTTGATGGATTATTGTCATTAGTTCACTCAGACTTACCAGAGTCAAAGTTTATTCTCTGAAACATAATAAAAACTACATACATGGTCAAAGCAGGAAATAGCAGTTAGGATGCCCAGATGCCTGCTTTACAGGTAACTGAGAATCTTCTGTAACACTCAGCAGACCCCATCATTGGAAAATGGTGCTGCTCATGTCTTCCAACTAGGAACAAACTTGAACAACCAGATCAGTGTCAAAATGAACTCATTCTCTGAAGGCCTCTTGTGAATGGGAAATGCCATGGTCATTCCAGACCTCCAGGGCTTCTGTGATCTAGATGAGATTACCCTGGTCCTACAACAATCCACCCATCAGCTTGTAACCCCAAGTTCACAGAGGGAACTAAATCGGTTGTCCCGGGAGGCGCATTGCACAGGGGAGACTGTGGCTCTCTGGGCATGCCAGCCCACGTCCTGGGGCCACCCTCTCCTGATGGAGGCTCTGCCGTGCAGACAGAGCCAACAATAGCAGGCCCAACCCACGTGCCCACAGAAAGCTTCCACCAACTTTGAAAGGTGCTTGGGAAGAGTCCCTCAGTGCCTGGGCAGAAATTCCAGCTGCCCCAGCAAGCCCCAGCCCCAGCCTGGGAGAAGTCTTGTCAATTCCAGGGGGCTTTCCTGCAGGTGTCTAGATGGGCTCAGCTCTCCAACTCTTTACCTCACTTCTCCGATTTTTCCCCTCTGTGGGCCACCTATCCTCCACCTTAATAGCCAACCCATCTGCAAATTCAGAACGTCGGTGCTTACAGAGCTCCCTTCACAATAGTTCTGGGTTCCTAAGTGTGCTAACAAATTAGTGGTATACCTTGGTATATTTTTCTTTTTTGGAAATTCCTTTGAAAAAACTTCCTTAGGTCCTGCTGTTTCACCTTGCTTATGTATATATTTTTAAAATTTTTATTTATTTATTTTTATTCCTTATTCCTGATGGACTCCTGTGATCCACAGAGTCTACCATGATGGCACAAGGGATTAGACGTGATGGCACAGATTCCATGGGCCATGCCACCCAGGTTGTATGGGAGCCTTTGTCTCCTTGCCATCAGCATCCCACTCTGGGGACCTAGGGGGCTGGATCTGTCTTCTGTGCTCTCGACCAGGCTTGTGTCTGATGAGGGGAAACCAAATCCTATTCCCTCGATTCTATTCCTCTTCTCTGTTTGGGGCCTGATAACCGATTTAGGTCCAAAGGGAACAGGTGTGAATTGTGATCTGTAGACCAGAAGGTGGCTGATGAATCCAAGAATCTGCCAGGGTTACGTGACAAACTACAGGCTGACATGGAGGCAACATGCCCGCGATGAGGAAATGGCAGCTCCTTCTACAGAAAATAAGAATTACAAGGCCCTGTGAATCCCCCTGGGTCAAACCAAAGGCAGATGGATGGGAGGACTGTGATGAAAGCAAGATGGCGCTTTTACCTAAACACAGGACAGCACAGAGGCAGAGACGCTGACCTTAGATCAGTCTTTGGGGTTCTGAACAGGACAAGCTATTCGTGTAGTTCATTTCGTGCTAAATGCCTAAACACGTGGGAGGCTGGATCAATCTTTCTATCTCTGCATTTTTACACCACCTTTCGCCAGAGAACCCAGGTGCTCAGACTGCACCCAGTTGGGCGACTTGCCCCCTCCTGAAAACCTGGCAGGGACCCAGGCTAAACATTACAGCAATGTCTGGGCAAGAGAGAATCAGCCTTAGCCCAGGGTTTCGCCCCTCCACCTCCTCCCCCTGGCAGCAGAAGGAAGCCGGGTCCCGTATGGGATCAACCCAACAGCCAGGTCAGCTCCTGAGATCTCGGATGCTAGTAAGAAAAGGAGATTGAAATTGTCCTCTTTTGAGACACCATCCCAGCTCTGTCTGGGACCTCTGGGATCTCTCTGGCAGAACTGGCAGGTTTACCCAGTGGTGTGAGGAAACACAGATGAGGGGATGTTGCTTTTATCCTGTCCAAAGGCTGGGGAAGAAGAGGAAGTGGCCGCCTGCCACACTGGTACTCTGCTTTCAGATGGTTCCCTGCGGGGCTCCGACCAGATTCAACAACTGCTCCTCAGCTTCATGATTTTTGCTACAACACTGCACCGCCTGTCCTGCTGTTTGTTCACTAGTTGCTAAAATGTCTACTTTTAAAATATAAATAATTCCTTTAATATTGTCCTAAGCAACAATTTCCATGACATCACAGATTGGGTGTGATACGTATGCATGATTTAAAAATATACTTTGAAATAACTATGTAACTGTTAAAACAAAATCATTTGTGAAGTGCCTAAAATTCTGAGTACCATGTTTTAGGGAAACTGCAGTAGGGTATGTTCCCTTGGAGGATGGGACGTGCCTGATCATGAACGTTATCCTGTGTCAATGTGAGGAAAGTGAAACTTAGTCAATTCTAGATTGTTCTAACATGAGGCATGAAATTCCATTCCTTTTGTGAAAAAGAGGAAGGGCAATGGGAAGGAGAAGGAGGAGGTGAGAGAAGTTTGGTAACCAGGATGCTAAGGAGTTGTAAAACATGGATTTGAATAATGAGGGTAAGGTTAAAATTTTTTTTTTTTTCTTTTCAGAGACAGGATCTTGCTGTCACCCAGTCTGGAGTGCAGTGTCACAATCGCGGTTCACTGTAGCCTTGGACTCGTGGGTTCAAGTGATCGTCTTGCCTTAGTCTCCTGATGACCGGCTAAGACTACAGGTGTGTACCACCACACCTGGCTAATTTTTAAAACTTTTTTGAGGATATGGGTCTTGCTATGTTTCCTGGGCTGGTCTTGAACTTCTGGCCTCAAACAATCCTCAATCCTCCTACCTCAGCCTCCCAAAGTGCTGGAATTATAGGTGTGAGCTGCTGCTCCAGGACAAATACTTTTATTATCATACAGACCAATACTTTCAGCTCATGGCACTAACCCTACCCATTGATTTTTTTCAAGTCTACGGCAGTGTGTCAGGCTGGCCAGGCTGGAGTAACACAAATCCTCACATTCCGAGTTACTTCACACACAGTAGGTTGAAAAGCAGGCGGTAAGCTGAGAGGGTTCTCTGAGGCATCTCTTGACAAAGTAGCTCAGAGATCCAGTCTCACAGCTTCACTTTCCGGAGAACAGGGCTACTGGAGTTGCCCAGTGGAGGAAGAGCACCTGGAGGGTCACACAAAGGCTTCCCATGCCTGAGACCCACAAGGACCCGTGTGGGTAGAGTGGCACTGGCAGTAAGAGGGGATGGGATGTGTTTTCCCCTGGAAGCCCGGGAAAAGGAGGAGAAGGCAATATGGCAGAGCACTGGGAAGTCTCTACTGCAGAAAAGAAAAATATACAACTTTGGAACCTTATAGTTTGTATTGCCGCTCACTGGTATATGTTTGTTCAATTCTGAGATAAGGAAGCTCACTCTGTGTCTTTGTTGTGAGGCTAGATGGGGTAACACATATGAATGCCTCATGCTTTACTATGTCTGACTGTTGACCTGAACAAAAGAAGTGTGGTGTTTCCCAGCACTCTGGGAGGCCCAGGCAGTGGATTGCTTGAGCTCAGGAGTTCAAGACCAGGCTAAGCAAGAGTAAGACCCCATATTTACTAAAAGTAGGAAAACTAGCCAGGTGTTGGGGCTGGCCCCTGTAGTTCCAGCTACTTGGGAGGCTAAGGCAAGAGGATCTCTTGAGCCTAAGAGTTTTGAGGCTGCTGTGGGCTAAGATGATACTACAGCACTAGGGCAGCAGAGTGAGTCTTTATTTCAAGAAAAAAATTATGATAAAGACACATAACCCAAAATTTACAACTGTAACCATTTTTAAGTGTGCAGTTTGGTAAGTATCTTCACATTGTTGGGCAACAAAGCTCCAGAGCTTTTCCATCATGTAAAACTAAATATCTATGCCCATTGAACAACAAGTCCGCACTTCCTCCTCCCCCATCCCCTGAAAGCCACGATCCTGCTTTTTGTTTCTTTGATATTAACTATTTTAGATGCCTCCCATAAGTGGAACAACAATAATAACTTCCAGTTTAAAACTATGGTAGGAAAAAAAATCAAACCTCCATAGATAATGAATGGACCCCTCTTTCCCTGCAAATAAAATTTTTGAAACTGAGGAAGGGAATTATGAGATCTGTGACACCAATAGACTTGATGGATCTCACATCTACTCTGGTGGCTGTAAAGCAATTAAAAAACACAACTGTGGAAGTTGAGATACTTATATTTCCTCATAAAATTCACTTCTTGGGCTTAATCTGTTCCTCTCGGTAGTGAAGTTTCAGAGTCATCAATACGACAGCACAGCAATATTGCCTCATCAGTCATGATTTACTTAATGTTTTCTGAATTTAGTAATATTTGATTAAAATTTAATGTGAACATATCATATCATGCCATATATATTATTGCATCCATTAATCAGGTAACTATAGTAATGAAATGCCGGAAGGTTGGGTGAAAAAGGATCCAAAGTCTTGATATATGTTTGACATAATTCTGTGAGTGATTAACGAAAAAAAAAAAAAGTCAGTCATACAAAAGTTCATTAATATATATTACTTTTACAATCATCTATGTATCATCAGATATTTTTAACCTTTGTTAAGCTTGATTTTTTAATTTGCTGGAAGACACTACATATTAATAACCATGAAAAATATCCATGATTCTGTTGAATCATAAGTTGACAGCATGATTCATAGTTTATTCTAATTTTTTTGTATAACGATGTATGTTAAATCATTATCTAAGTTATTTAATCGGTTTGTCATGGGGGAAATGGCATACATTTAACATACAGCTGTGTAAGATACTAATTTAAATAGCACATCATATTTCTATCATTTTCAACTTCCATGTCATTGACCGTACTGGATAATCACTGTGACAATGCATAATTTATGATGCCTGATACAGCCTGATTTTTGTGGGCAAATACTCCTTTTATTCCTGTTAAAATATTGAATTAGTCATAACTTGTTTCCTTTCATGCTGCCATTTTAATTAGCACTCTAATGAGGGACCAACTGGTATTTAAACACCTATCTGTCCTGATCATAAAAATAGTTCAGAAGGGATATGCATTTGGAGGAATAATCAAGTAGACTAAAAAGTTAAGTCAAATGCAAGACAGTTTAATTGTGACTTGTTAGAGGCACATGGATTATTTAAACACCATTATCTTCCTTGTTCCCTCTTTTAGATTTTGTTGAACTATATTTCAATCTCTCGTTCTTTACCCATCACATTTTTTATTGAACATGTTTCATGACAGACACTGTGTTAGATTCTAGGATACAAAAAGGAAATGACACTGCCCCTGGTTGCTACTAGTTTGCAATGTAGTGATGAGCAGGTGCTTACATGAATGCAAGCAGGGAGTTTTCCTAAACAGAGTTTGATCCAAGTGCAGTGGGGCACAGAAGAGAGGGTCAGAGTCAGCCTGGGGGTGCTGCCTTGACTTGAAGTGTAAGTAGCAGTTCTGCAGACAAATACCTGGGGGTGGGTGGGTGGGAGTATTCTAGAAGGAACGAACAGCATGTGCAAAAGCTCAGAGGCTTGATAAAGTGAGTTCTGGAAGAAGAGAAATCCACTCCGCTCTCTATCTGGTGAATATGTACTAAAAAGTGTGATGTGACAGGGTGTCAAGATGGCTTCAGGGTGCCATGTGCTGGACTATGTGACTTCATCCCAAGCCTGAGAGTGAGGCTGCTGCTGTTCTGCCTCCTTGGACAGGAGGTTTTGTACCTGGGGACGTACAGGGGAAGAGGAGGCTAGGGGACAGCAGGTGGGGGTGACACAGGTGCTCCTATAGTCACAGATGGGAGGAACTTGCCCGAAAATTATAACTCAAAAAGCACTCCCTTGAAACGAATTGAAACATTTGAACTTTCATTTTTTCTTGATATGTCCAAACATAATAATTGTAGACCAAATCGTGGCACCTAGGACTCTGATACACTTGTAATTACCTTCCTCGTCAGGGGGGATGCATCATAAGAAAGTCTCAGGGCCGTGGAAAGGGAATAGTTTCTATAAGATTGTTTCAGAATTAGGAGGTGATGGAGTTAGAAAAAAAGGAAAGTGATATCCGGAAGGAAAGATCAAACTCGCCTGTCACATGTATCCGAAATGCTTGACCCTGTCCTTGGGAGTGGGAAGTTGCTCCCAGTTGGAAATAAATGCTGTTCATGGATGGATGAGTCTGGTCCACGGTGAGGTCAAACATCATTTTCAGTGACTTGTTGCAACATGCATGATTAATGTTGATTTATTACTCGATCATTGTGTTATGTAAATAGGCGGCGGTTTTTTTGTGCGTGTCTTGGTGTGATGCTGGTTTAATTGAGTTTGGGGATGGGGGGAGGAGGTGGGAGGTTCCAGGGTTAATACTGTTAGCAGCTTCCTCAGTAGCAAACTCTTCTCATGATGGATGAAACAGTAGCAATAATCGGAGTAGCCAAACTGTTAATGGAATTCCATACGGGAAGGAGAGGTTTTATTATTATGGCAATTTTATGACAGTAACGGAGAAGGATCTATAAACTAAAGAAAGTTAGTTACATGCATAAATGTTACCATGAATCAAAAACGGCAATAAAGCATGCTAATTTGTTGACACCTTAGCCAAACTCAAATTTTATTATTTTATGAACAGTCAGCTTATTTAGGTAAATACACAGGCACACATTCTTTCTCTCTCTTTCTCTCGTGCGCGCACGCATGTGTGTGAGCAGGTAGTAGAAACTAGAAACAAACGTATATTTTTAAAAAATGATCAAAAGTTGTACAAAATAAAAATAGGAAACCCCATATCGGTAGAAAATTTCCGCAATGAGAATATTATTATTTTATAATCATAAAATTTAAGTAAACCCAGATGGAACCAGTGTTTTCTATAAGTATCTGGTTCATGATCTAAAAACTTCTACTGGGGATTTAAAACTCCAAGGGTAAACAATGTTCATATCTCGGAAGAAAACACTCACCTCTAGGATTTACCCTGTACTAAAAACTACAAGTGCTGAAAACGTCAATTTCCACATTATGATTCTGAGATTCTGAATAGATACCTGAGTTTCTAGTGACCAAGGAATCTTTACTCCCAATCTCCTTTCCCCCTGCAGAGTTAGTGATACAAAAGAATGTGGGAGGTGAGCAGGAGCACAAAGCCTCTTCAATTGTTATCAGATAGCTGTTCACAGAAAGGTCTTCCCAGAGTTTGCTGTATAGAAAGCACAACCCACACATCATCATTATTCATTCTTCCAGCTTAAGAGGCTTGTTTTTCCGCAGATGTGCCCTTCCTGTTTGGCATTTGCAACTGTGGACTGTTGTTCAGTTGAAGAAAATGCGTCATCTAAATCTGAACTGAGATTTCGAGCTGATTCACGAACACCTTTTGTTAAGTAAAACATAAAAAGGAGTATGGTTGCCAAGAGTGAGGTATGCATCCCAGCAAAATTTTACTACAGTATGCCTCACTAGGTATAAAAAAGGAATACAACTGGTGTGATCAAAGGAGCCTCTCTCACAGAGAAAGCGAAATATGAGTGGTAAGAAATTTTCTAGAGAAGATAAATAGACAGTCTGCTTTAGCTTCCATTTTGCTTGGTACACACTCTATATTTCTCTTGGAGCTTTTTTCCTACAGTGATAGTATCATTGTTTTTTAAAGCAATCTACCCAATTCATTCTTTGAGGCAAATTAACCTTACTCCTGCACTTTGATTCAGGCATTTATTTTAGGGAATGTCATATGTACTCAAGCAATGGAGGAAGAAGAGTTACTGAGTCAAAATGACAAGAGGGAATCTTGTTATTACAGGGAACGTCTTCATTCGTTTACCATTTACTGAGTGGCTACTGTTAGCTGAGTGGTATGTATAATAAATGTTCATGGAATCTTTTGCAACTTCTACCCTTCAAACTTCCTGTGGTTAAAATAAATATGATCAAGCTAATTTGGTCTGAGGATTCAGAATCCAAAATGTTATTGTGACTGCTACAAATTCCGGGGACAGTAACAAAGAATGGTAGTATTTTTGTCAGGATGAATGCTTCAAAGCTTGCCCGTTAGCTATCATCAGACGAAATGGAATCATTCTAAGAAAGAGCATATACATTTTCCCTCGATGTCTTTTAACTGTTTCCACGTGAACTGTCATCATCTAAACTCACAATTGCATTTACCAGCTGGGAGGAAACAAATACCGTCACCTTACTTTCTGACCAATGTCTTATAGAAAGGATCTAATCTGAGAACATTCTGGGTCTGATTGCTGGCTCTGTCTTTTTTTTTAACTCATAAATTTGGGCAAGTCACTTTTTTTCTTTTTTTGGACACAGAGTGTCACTTTGTCATACTCAGTAGAGTGCCATGGTGTCATAGATCATAGCAACTTCAAACTCTTAACCTCAAGTCATCCTCTTGCTTCAGCCTCCTGAATAGGTGGGAGTATTGGTGCCTGGCACAATGCCCAGCTACTTTTAGAGAGGGGGTCTTGCTCTTGGTCAGGCTGGTTTTGAACTCCTGAGCTCAAGCAATCCACCCACCTTGGCCTCCTAGAGTGCTAGGATTATAGACGTGAGCCACCATCTGCCATCTGGCAAGTCACTCCTTTGAACCCTACACACACAAAACTAAAAAAAAAGGAGGTTAATGTACATGGAATGAGATAATGATTGCAAAAGGACTTTTGAAACTATAGGTTATTTAAAGGTCAATTAAGCCAAAGGAGGGAACTATTTTTTATTTTATTATTATTTTTACTTTTATTAAATCATAGCTGTGTAAATAATGCAGTCATGTGGTTTTATATACAATTTGAAATATTTCATCAAACTGGTTAACATAGCCTTCATGGCATTTTCTTAGTTATTGTGTTAAGACATTTATATTCTACATTTAGAAAGATTCACATCCTTGTAAGATGCACCATAGGCGTGGTCCCACCAATCACTCTCCCTCCACCCATCCTCCCCCTACCCTCCCCTCTCTTTCCTCTTTCCCCATATTCTTGGGCTATAATTGGGTTATAGCTTTCATAGGAAAGCTATAAATTAGTTTCATAGTAGGGCTGAGTATATTGGATACTTTTTCTTCCATTCTTGAGATACTTTGCTAAGAAGAATATGTTCCAGCTTCATCCATGTAAACATGAAGGAGTTAAAGTCTCCATCTTTCTTTAAGGCTGCATAATATTCCATGGTGTACATATACCACAATTTATTGATACATTCGTGGGTTGATGGGCACTTGGGCTTCTTCCATGATTTAGCAGTTATGAATTGGGCTGCAATAAACATTCTGGTACAAATATCTTTGTTGTAGTGTGATTTTTGGTCTTCTAGATATATACCTAGTAGAGGAATTGTAGGATCAAATGGCAGGTCTCTTTTTAGTTCTCTAAGTGTTCTCCAAACATCTTTCCAAAAGGAACATATTAGTTTGCATTCCTAGCAGCAGTGTAAAAGTGTTCCCTTTTCTTTACATCCACCACGCCAGCATCTCTGGTTTTGGGATTTTGTGATATGGGCTAATCTTCCTGGAGTTAGATGATATGTCAAAGTGGTTTTGATTTGCATTTCTCTCTATGATTGAGGATAATGAGCATTTTTTCATAAGTCTGTAGGCCATGCAACTGTCTTCTTCAGAGAAGTTTCTCTTCAAGTCCCTTGCCCACCCTGAGATGGGATCACTTGTTCTTTTCTTGCTAATATGTTTGAGTTCTCTGTGGATTCTGGTTATTAAACCTTTGTTGAAGACATAACCTGCAAATATCTTCTCCCATTCTGAGGGCTGTCTGCTTGCTTTACTCACTGTATTCTTGGCTGTGCAGAAGCTTTTACTTTGATCAGGTCTCTGTAGTGTATTTTTGATGTTGCTTCAATTGCCCCGGGGGTCCTCCTCATAAAACATTCTCCCAGGTCGATTTCTTCAAGTGTTTTCTCTACCCTTTCTTCTAGTATTTTTATAGTTTCATGTCTTAAGTTTAAATCATTAATCCAGTGAGAGTCTCACTTAGTTAATGGTGAAAGGTGTGGGTCCAGTTTCAGTCTTCTACAGGTCACCAGCCAGTTCGCCCAGCACCATTTGTTAAATAGGGAATCTTTTCTCCACTCAATGTTTTTAATTGGCTTGTCAAAGATTAGATAATGGTAAGTAGCTAGGAGGGAACTACTTTTGGTTAGGCAAAATTTATTTCGTTGAGTTGTACCTTTTCACTTAATTAGCATCTTGCTGGATAAGTTGAAACTTTTCACTTAATTAGCATCTTGTGGGATGCTAAATTCCTAGATCAAATTTATTATTGCTTATTGTCTGAAATTCCACTGTAGTTTATCTGAAATTCCAGGTCTGATTGTAGCTATAATCCCTGTTAAAGTACCTGAGCTGGCTGTGGTTAGTCATTTTCATGTTAGTATAATTGAAAAAAAGATAAGTTTGTTTTAAGAAGGGAGGAAGAAATGCGTGAGCATTGTGTATCTGGAGAAGACTGAACACCCCTAACAAGAGACTGAGGGCTTCTAAAAGATATCCACACTCCCTTAAACTTAATTCTGAAATCCCCAAAGCACTAACTCATTTGGTGACAGAACCTGACTTGACCTGAACTCATTTGGCAACAAAAGCTACTCTGAATGGATGTGAGGCTATTTAGATTTTCCCACTCAGTGTGACTGAATATTCACAGACTTTACTGCTGAATATTAATGGCTTTGCTTATGATTGTAGGGTGTTTTTTCCCCAGGGCCTGCTGGAGATGTTATGTAGTGCAAAGTACAAAATCTAAAAGTTTGAATTCAGAAAAACACCTGGCCTCAGTGTTTTATTGATCTTATAAAGATGCTTTGTACTGTCCACATTATTTTTGTTAAGCCCTTTTAAAAGCTTGCCTATAACCAAGAGAAACAAACCAGACAGCATGTAAAATTAATCTCCCCTGGAGATCTAGGGAATGTAGAATTAGCTTCAGAATTGCCCCATTGCCCGTACTTGCCTTTTCAACATTCTCAGTCTTCTTCTGGTTTCCCTATTGCCCATGTGCTCCAATTCACAGGTTTTCTTTTTTTTGTTTTGTTTTGTTATTTGTTTTGCCCTTTTTTTTAACCTTCTAAACTTTGGTTCATTTCTGGATTCTGTCTTCTCTGCGGAATTGTGACTATTGGATTGAGAATTTCATAATGACCTAGCCTTTGGAAGAATCATGGTCCTATAAGTACTGAGTGAGGAAGTGACCCTGGCTGGAAGCTGCCTGGTTGGCAGTTAATCCCTGAAAGCCATCAGTCAGGAGGTGAAGTCACTGAAGGTAAGGATTTAACATTCTAAAGCTTCATTTCTTTCTTTCTTTCTTTCTTCTTTTTTTTTTTACAGTTTTTGGCCAGGGCTTGAACCTGCCACCTTGGCATGTGGGGCCAGGGCCCTACTCCTTTGAGCCACAGGCGCTGCCCTAAACTGTACTTCTTAAAGTGTGGTCCCTGACCTAGCCTGGCTTCAATTCTGGGGTTGTGAGATATGTGCAATTTCAGGCCCCACCCTACACCTTCTGAACCAGCATCTGCATTTCAGTAAAATCCTGATGATGCACCTGAGTGTTAAAGTCCTAGTTGTCTTACTGGAGACCAGTGTCCCCACTATGCCTAGCACAATCGTACACTGCTTACTCTGCTAGTTAATTTCCACTGAGAACATCATAAATATTTGAAGGCAGTAGCTTAAGGTAAAATCAATTTCTACAGTATTTAATTTTGATGTAAAATTCTGTCTCATCCTCTTTGTCTCAGGATTATCAGCTACATAAGGCTTTCAGCAAAATTCTTCTCCTCTTCTGAGTCCTAGTTTTGATAGAAATCACCTTTTTGTTTACTTTTGAAAAGTAGGAGGATTCTACTTTTCTGGCATCACATAGACCTGTGGAATCTGGTGAAGATCGATTACTAGTGTTTAATTTTTACTATCCAATCTTCCAGAATTTCATGTATGTATGAAATCTTATCTGTTCTTAAAAAGGGTCTTTCCCTTTTGTTTACTTTTTTTTTTCAGACAAGGTCTCATTCTGCTGCCCAGGCTGGAGTGCAGTGGTGTCATCATAGCTCACTGAAATCTCAAATCCCTAGGCTGCAGTGAACCTCCAGCTTCAGAGAGCCTCCAGCCTCAGCCTTCTAAGTAGCTGGGACTATAGGCATGTGCCACCATGCAGGCTAATTTTTCAGTTTTTTATAGGTATGTGGTCTCGCTATGTCGAGCAGGGTGGTCTCAAACTCCTGACCTCAAGCGTCCTGCTGCCTTGGTGCCTCAAAGTGCTGGGATTATAGGCCTAAGCCACTGTGCCTGGCTTTCCTTACTGATCTGATCACAGTTTACCCAGAGGCAGTTATAAGAATTTTTGAATACAAATTTATTTTAGAAAGTTGATACTTTCTCTGAGTCCCAAAGTAATTAATAAACAACTTTTATTCTAAAACAATCAATGTATTTTCCCTCAACTCATTCGTTTTAAGGCTCTAAATCAACATTTGTTTTTCAGTACTTACTATGTACGATAGATGATTTGCTAAATCATGTTGGCTGCTAGGTGACAGATACAGCTGTATTTGCTCATAAAATAAGATATTTGTAAGCAAACCAATGAATTTCAATTCGGTAACTATATTATTTATTACTGTCTGAGTTATGAATATGGTCTTGATGAAGTGGGCAGCTACCAGGCAGCTCTAGCTCTTTCCCGCAGGAAACATACAGTCCAACAAGGGATCTACAACACGTACCGAAATGACTGTGTTATAAAAAGCATGTGAGGCTCGGCGCCTGTGGCTCAATCGGCTAAGGCGCCAGCCACGTACACCTAAGGTGGCGGGTTCGAATCCCCAGCCTGGGCCCGCCAAACAACAATGACAGCTGCAACCAAAAAATGGCTGGGCGTTGTGGCAGGCGCCTGTGATCCCAGCTACTTGGGAGGCGGAGGCAGGAGACTCGCTTGAGCCCAGAAGTTGGAGGTTGCTATGAGCTGTGATGCCATGGCACTCTACCCAGGGGGATAGCTTGAGGCTCCGTCTAAAAAAAAAAAAAAAAAAAAAAAGCATGTGAAAATTGACATAGAAGCATTAGCATGGCACCATGAGCCTTTGAAGAAAGGAGAGACATCAGGTTGGGGGCAGGGACATCTGGCAAGCCTTCACTAAGTATGAACTTTTACTACTTTGTCATGCTAAAAATAAAAATCCAACCTGCCAGGATGGTTGTAGTTATTTCTTTCTTTTGTTTCTGGCTTTGTGTCATACCCATTTCTGAGATGACCTCTGAAAAGGAAAAACAAAAACAAAACACCCAGTTGTTTGCTGGTTGCTTTAGCTCAGGACTCCAAACACTCAGAACCTCTGATCTGCCCAGCTGCTTTCTGCATTAGCTAGAAAGAACAGTTCGGACACTTACACAGTCTTCTGTCACCCGGCTGCTCCCTCCCGCCATCTCTGCTGCGTTTGGAAGCCAGAGGTCCCCTATAGCATAGTGTCAACGTGGGTCTTCAAAGATGGGGGTTTCAACTTTGGAAAGAAATACATGAAGCAAACAAACACATGAAAATAAATTTGTAACACCATAAAATGGGCTTGGCTCCCATAGCACAGGGGTTATGGCAGCAGGCACATACACTGAAGGTGGTGGGTTCAAACCCACCCCAGGCCTGCTAAACAACAATGACAACTGCAACAAAAACATAGCTGGATGTTGTGGCAGGTGCCTGTAGTCCCAGCTGCTTGGGAGGCTGAGGCAAGAGAATCGCTTAAGCCGAAGAGTTTGAGGCTGCTGTGAGCTGTGATGCCATAGCACTCTATTGAGGGCGACATAGCGAGACTCTGTCTCAAAGAAACAAACACCCATAAAACGAAATAGTTAAATTGTCCCATTTTAATGCCCTTCAAATTAAAACAAATTGGGAAATGTACAATTTGTATTTCCATAGAACATTAGAAACTCAAAGTCTAGGTCATTTGACTAGAAATTGAGGGCTATAATGAAACAGATTCTCACCATAACCCTGACCTATCTGGGCATTTGCTATGCAATGTAATTATATATTTATACACCCCAGAATCCTGCCTGACAATTGAGCATTCAGAGCAGAAGCACGGAAATCAGACTGAGGCTAATAGAGAGCTCCTTTCTCCTTGAAAAGCTCGCCCAGTCAGGCAGTGTGGGAAATTTTACAAGGCTCACACTCTTTTCTTGGTTTAAGGAGAAATAAATGGCTTGAGTGCCCTTAGGCATTCTTTGGGAGGAGTGTGGTCACTTTCAAAACTGAGCTTTTTAGCCATGAATTTACTTGTTAATCTCTTCTAGACTGTCACTTTTACCCGTTTTCCTGAATGAATACTAAGCTGAAAAGCCGTTTAAGGCATCAGCATGAGATGACTTGTCCGTAGAAGACGCAAAACTGTGTAAGGCACATGAGCAGGCAGTAGGGCTCTCAGGTAAGTGACTAAAACTTTCTGTATCTCAGTTTCTCCACCTGTGAGACAAGGAAAATAGTACATGCTACCCTACCTCACAAATAACTCCCTGCTAGAAGCTTATTTATATGAGGGACCAAGGAATCTCCTGGAAAGAGAGGAGAGCCCTTCCGGAATGAGGCTTGCGTGTTCACCCACTCAAGAGCTATCTTTAAGCCAGGTGCTTGGACTGTTTCAGGACACGAGAGTGAAAGGATGCAGTAAACTCTGACCAAAAACGAGGCTGGGGGGACTGTCCTCTGGCCGGGCCCTAGGGGTTTGTGCCTGATCCCTACAGAGAGGGGGTTGGGTTCCAAAGCAAGTGCCTGAAAAATGCCCTCCTAGTCAACTGGGAGTGCCTGGCAGCACTGCTGCAGGATTCCTGTGACCCAGCAAGAGCTGGATGTCAGGGACATTAGTGCCCAATCCCTAGTGGCTCCTGATTTGGTCTTTGTGACTTTCAGAGCCTACGTCTAACCTGTGGCCACATGGAACTGGAGCAAGAGAGGAGGAGGTGTGTTGTTAGTAAGCTCAAGTTGTTATAACAAAATGCTGTGAACTGGGGCTTATACAACAGACATTTATTCCTCACGGCTCTGGGAGACTGGAAGTCCAAGATCAAGGTCTTGGCAAATTTGATGGTTCCCACTTCTCTTCTTAGCTTATGGAAGGTGAAGGTGCTCTCTCTTTTTCATTTTATGTATGTATGTATGTATTTATTTTGAGACAGAGTCTCATTCTGTTGCCCTGGGTAGAGTGCTGTGGCATCATAGTTCACAGCAACCTCAAACTCTTGGGCTTCTGCAATCCACTTCTCTCACCCTCCTGAGTAGCTGGACTATAGGTATGCACCACTATGCCTGGCTAGTTTTTTACTTTTAGTAAAGACAGGTTTCACTCTTGCTCAGGCTGGTCTCGAACTCTTCAGCTTAAGCAATCCACCCACCTTGGCCTCCCAGAGTGTTAGGATTATAGGTGTGAGCCACTGTGTCTGGCCTGAAGCCTGTCTCCTGGCTGTGCCCTCATGTAGTAGAAAGACAGAAAGAATTCTGGTCTCTCTTCCTCTTTTGTAAGGGCACTAATTCCCTTATGGGGGCCCCACTCTTATAAACTCATCTAAACCTAATGAGGACCCACCTCCAAGTACCATCACATTGGAATGAGTTTTGGGGGTAGGGTGGGATACAAACATTCAATTCATAATAGGAGGGAAATGACAGGTGACCCTCAGGGCTAAGAGCATGGGAGGATCCTCCTGGAAATTCACAGAGATAATTGTGGGTGAATTTTCCAGGGATTACTGGTGGCACCAACATAGTAAATGAACAAAGAACTAGGGAAACACTATTTCTACTGTTATAGTGAATTACTACAACTACTACTATACTATTGCTGATAGCACTGCTACTACTGATACTACTAGTTTCATTATTTTAAAACCTTTTTCTCTTTCGGCACAGGGAAACACAGATTATTTATGTTATTTCCAGTAGCGTATTAATATAATCCTGCAAATCAATTTCTTGCACATCAGTTTGATTTTTATCTCTCTTACTTTTCAGAGTTGAAAAGGCTCAGTTAGTATTTTCATGGTTGATACCCTTAGTCACGATCCTCTCAAAATAGTGCATCGTTACTCTTAAGCAGCCAAAACTAGTTCTCAATTTTCCCTAATTATCCTTTTGTTTTGTGGATAGCTTTTTATTGTATCTTTAACACAACAAAATTGTCATCTATGTAAAGAACATTGTTGCAGTCTGTTTTTTGAATTATGTGAAAATGGCTGGTTGGATTTCCATAAGATTTGAAGAGTATGATTGATATGTTTTGACTATGAAATTATCTTGGGGGGGTGTGGTTTGAGGGGCAATTAGAACTTGCGCCTTTGCAGACTGAGGAAGGAGTGTGTTGTTCAGAGGTGAAGTTATGTAGGAGACCATGATGATTACTGAGAAGTGCAAAAAACTTCATTAATAAGTTGACCCCTAGAATTCAGACATTTAAAAAGAAGGAAATTAGTATTTTTTTTTCTTTTTATTGATTCAGGTTCATTACAGGTACAAAGAATTCAGTTACACTGTTTGCATTTATTAGGTAGAATCCCTCTTAAAATTGTGTCCTGCCCCTAAGAGTTGTGCCATCTCCCATCCCCCTCTGTCCTGGTCCTCCACTCTTTCCTCTACCTCATTCCCCCTCCCCCACCTTGAATCAATTTGAGTTTTTCTCTTATGTGGGTATGTATTAGATAGTCTACTGACTTCATATTAGAATTGAGTACATTGGATTATTGCTTCTCCATTTTTGTGATACTTTACTAAGAAGAATGTGTTCCAACTCTATCAAGGTTAACACAAAAGATATAAAGTCTCAGGCCAGGTGTGGTGGCTCATGCCTGTAATCCTAGCACTCTGGGAGCCCGAGGTGGGTAGATTGCCTGAGCTCAGGAGTTCAAGACCAACCTGAGCAAGAGGGAAACCTGTCTTTACCAAAAATAAAAAAAAAAAAAACTAGCCTGGAATACTGTTGCATGCCTGTAGCAAGACCCCATCTCTAAAACTAGCTGGGTATTGTGATGGGCGCCTGTAGTCCCAGCTACTTGGGAGGCTGAGGCAAGAGGATTGCTTGAGCCCAAGAGTTTGAGGTTGCTGTGAGCTATGATGCCACAGCATTCTACTGGGGCAAGAAAATGAGACTCTCTCTCTCTCTCACACACACACACAAAGTAACATTTTCATCTTTTTCAATGGCTGAATAGTATTCCATGGTACACATATACCACAGCTTATTAATCCATTCCTGGGTTGGTGGGCATTTAGGTTGTTTCCATATTTTGGTGACTGTATATTGACGTGCAATAAATAGTCTAGTGCAAACGTCCTTTTGATAAAATGATTATTTTTCCTCTAGGTAGAGGCCTAATAACAGTTTGCAGGATCAAATGGGAGGTCTAATTTGAGTTCTTTGAGGATTCTCCATACTTCCTTCCAAAAAGATTGGGAAATTAGTAATTATACACAGCTTCCACTAATTTCTTAAAAATGATTCCTTCAATTTTAAATGTTTACAGTTCCCAGAGAACACCTACTGCACCAAGACAATAAGTCACAAGTGTATCTGGCACCTCAATCTTTAGGCATTAATTAGCTTTTTAGCTTTTTTTTTTTACTTAAGCACCTCTATATGGAGTGCTCTGTATTGAAATGAATCAGCTCTTTATTCAAAAGTGATTCACATAGTTCAAAGACAAATTTTGTATGAAAAGTTTTCTAACAAAATAAAAAATACTTATAGCTTTGTATTAAATATTATAATTACTTTAAATCATTGCAACTTTATAGTTATCTTTAAATTATTTTATTCACGTTTTCTTTTTTAGGACAGCGTGTCCACTCTGTTGCCCATGCTAGAATGTAGTGACATGATCATAGCTCACAGCAACCTCAAACTCCTGGGTTCAGTGATCCTCCTGCCTCAACCTCTTGAGTAGGTAGACATGCATCACTATAGGCATGCATCACCATGGCTGCATAATTTTTCTATTTTTTTTTTGTAGAGATAGGGTCTCACTATTGTCTGGGCTAATTTCAAACTCTTCACCTCAAGTGATATTTCTGCCTCAGTCTTCCAAAATGCTAGGATTATAGGCATTCCTGCCCTGCCCTATTTACATTTTTAAAGTTATTCACAATTATTTACCAAAGGCACATCAGGTATTTTAGTATTAAATACAATTTGGTAAAGATGTAGATCAGTATCTGGTATCTAAAACTATTGTTATTATAGGTAGCATATAAGTTTACCAGAAAGGATATTGGTAACTTGTAGAATTTCTGTGAGACATGGAAAAGAAGCTTTGGAGATCATGCCGACATTTCCCCTCATGGGTCACAGGTACGATGCTTGATGGTGGTATAACAAATTTTAGACCACAAGGACAAAAGTCATTCTCTAGTGAATCAGGAAGTTAGAATGGGTTTCAGGATTTGAATTTATTATTATTATTTTTTAATTTTTATGTATACATGTGATTATTAGGTTTCTACTTTTTGTCTTCATGGGGTTTGAATTTTTTGAGTTAGTGTAGCAGTGTTGGACTGCCTGCCTCTGAATAATTTGTTATTGAAAAAGATTAAACTCATATCAGTGCTCCCTAGAGTTACCTGTTCTGTTACATACAACCAAATGCACTCCTAACTGATATTTTCTGCAATAAGGTATGGCTGTATTCCCATAGTGCTGTTAAGGCACTTGTCATCCCGTGAAAGGTGGAGATTTTATTGTGTATTTCTCTTATTGAACAGGATCATCTCTGTATCCCTGGAATCCTAGCACCTCTTGGCAAGCATGTGCTCTGTACAAGCTGAGAGAATGAATATGTTGGACAATAGTCCTTCATCACTTATATGTTGCCCTTGTAGAGTGCTGTGATGTCACAGCTCACAGCAACCTCAAACACTTGGGCTTAAACAAGTCTCTTGCCTCAGCCTCCCAAATACCTGGAACTACAGGTGCCTGCCACAAGGCCAGACTATTTTTTGTTGCAGTTGTCACTGTTGTTTAGCTGGTCTGGGACAGGTTAGAACCCACCAGCCTTGGTGTATGTGGCTGGAGCTGTAACCACTGTGCTATGGGTGCCGAGCCACTTATATGTTCTATAGTATTGGTCCCCAACCTATTTGGCATCAGGGACCTCTTTCAAGGAAGACAATTTTTCCATGGTCTGGGAGGTGGGGGCAAGAGCAGAGCTCAGGCAGTGATATGAACAATGGGGAGCAGCTGTAAATACAAACGAAGCTTCACTAGCTTGCCAACTGCTTACCTCCTGCTGTGTGACCTAGTTCCTAACAGGCCATGGACTAGAACCTTTTTGGCACCAAATACTGGTTTCACAGTTTTTCCACAGATGGGAGTTAAGGACAGGAGGCAGAGCTCACACAGTGATGCTGCACAGCCTGCTTCCTAATAGGTCATGGACCAGTACCAGGCCCCAGTGCAGGGGTTGGGGACCACTCTTTTAGAGTGTTTCGTCGTAGTTAAGATGCTCTAAGTAATATTTAAGAGATAAAACAGGCAGACTTGATGATTACGTGGATGTGGGAGAGAAGGAAGAAAGAGGTGGAGAGATCTAGGATGACACTGCTAGGAGTCTGGATCAAAGACTTACAAATGAACTGGATGGCAGTCACCAAAATAGGAAATATTTTGTGAGCACTATGATTGGGAAGATAATGAATGACATTTATTGTTCTCCTTGATAGATACAGAAAACTGGCTGAGAAAATTCAGTATCTTATCCATAAATGTAATTCACCACATAAATAGAATAAAAAATGAAGACCATATGATCCTCTCAATAGATACAGAAAAAGCATTTGACAAAATTCAGAATCCTTTTCTAACAAGAACACTTAGGAAAATAGGCATTGGGCTTAGCCTGTGGCTCAGTGAGTAGGGCGCTGGCCCCATATACCAAAGGTGGTGGGTTCAAACCCAACCCTGGCCAAACTGCAACAACAACAAAAAAAATAGCTGGGCATTATGGCAGGTGCCTGTAGTCCCAGCTACTCTGGAGGCTGAGGCAAGAGAATCATCTAAGCCCAAGAGCTGGAGTTTGCTGTGAGATGTGATTCCACAGCACTCTACCAAGGGTGACAAAGTGAGACTCTGTCTCAAAAACAAACAAACAAAAAAAGGCATAGATGTTACATTGGTTAAACTGATAGAAGTCATCTATGACAAACCCATAGCCAATATCATATTGAATGGAGTAAAACTGAAAGCTTTCCCCCAAGTCGAACCAGGCAAGGATGTCCACTATCACGACTACTATGCAACATAGTTCTGGAAGTTCTAGCGAATGTAATGAGGTACCACAAAGACATTAAGGGCATCCAAAAGAGGGCAGAGAAGGTCAAACTCTTGCTCTTTGCTGATTTTATGATCTTAAACTTAGAAAACTCCACAGATTCAACCATAAGACTCCTGGAAGTGATTAAGAAATACAGTAATGTCTCAAGGTATAAAATCAATGTCCACAAATCAGTAGCCTTTGTATACTCCAATAACAGCCAAGTTGAGAAGCAAATCAGTGACTCAATACCCTGCACAGTAGCTTCAAAGAAAATGAAGAAATATACCTAACAAAGCAAGTGAAAGATTTTTACAAGAAAATTATGAAGCTCTAAGAAAAGAAATAGCAGAAGATATTAAAAAATGAAAAAGCATACCATGTTCTTGGTTAGGAAGAATAAACATTGTTAAAATATCTATACTACTCAAAGCAATCTACAGATTCACTGTAATCTCTATTAAAATACCAACATCATACTTTGAAGTACTGGAAAAAATAATTCTTCATTTTGTATGGAACCAGGAAAAACCCCCATATAGCCAAGGCAATTCTTAGTAATAAAAACAAAGCCGGAGGCATCACTCTACCAGATTTCAGATTATATTACAGGTCCACAGTGATCAAAACAGCATGGTATTGGCACAAAAAGGGAGACATAGACATATGGTACAGAATAGAAAACCAAGAGATGAAACCATTCTCTACTTGCCATCTGGTCTTCAATAAACCAAACAAAAGCATACACTGAGGAAAAAAAAATCTCTATTCAATAAACGGTGCTGGGAGAACTGGATAACCACATGTAAAAGACTGAAACTGGAACCATACTTTTCACCACTTACAAACATTGACTCAAGATGGATAAATGATTTAAATCTAAGACATGAAATTATAAAAAAATCCTAGAGAAAACTGAGAAAAACTCTTGAGGATGTCGGCCTGGGGAAAGATTTTATGAAGAAGACTTCACTGACAATCACAAAAACAAAAATAAATAAATGGGACTTAATTAAGCTGAAAAGATTCTGCATAGCCAAGGACACAACAATTAAAGCAAATAGACAACCTTCAGAATATGAAAAGATATTTGCATGTTACAAATCTGACAAAGACTTGATAACTAGAATCTACAGAGAACTCAAATTAATCAACCCCCAAAGAGCAAATAATCCCATTTATTACTTGGCAAGAGAAATGAACAGAACTTTCTCTGAAGAAGACAGACAAATGGCCAACAAACATGAAATAATGCTTATCATCTTTAATCATCAGAGAAATGCAAATCAAAATCACCCTAAGATATGATGTAACCCCAGGGAGAACAGTTCACATCACAAAGGCCCAAAGTTGGAGATGCTGGCATGGATGTGGAGAGAAGGGAACAGTTTTACATGCTGGTGGGATGCAAACAGCCTCTATAGAAAGAAAGAAGTATAGAGAATCCTCAAAGAACTCAAAATAGACCTTCCATTTGATCCTGCAATCCTATTACAAGGCATGTACCCAGAAGAAAAAAAAATTTATCATAAGGACATTTGCACTAGATTGTTTATTGCAGCTCAATTTATAATCACCAAGATGTGGAAACAACCAAAGTACCCATGAACCCATGAATGAATTAATCAACTGTGGAATATGTATACCATGGAATACTATTCAGCCATAAAAAGATGGAGACTTTACCTGGATGGAGTTGAAACACATTCTTTTTCATAAAGCATCACAAGAATGGAAAAGCAAATACCCAATGTACTCAATACTGATATGAAGCCAGTAGACAATCTAATACGCATCTATACAAGAGGAAAACTCAATTCAATTCAGGTTGTGGGAGGGGAGAGGGGAGGACAGAGGGGAATTGGTGTGTTCCAACCTAATGGGCACAATGTAAGTGTATATGACATACCTCCTGGGTGTGGGACACAACTACAATGAGGGCTTTACAATAAACATTGTAGCCTAAGCGTTTGTACCTTCATGTTAATCTGAAATAAAAAAAAAGAAAATTCAGTATCTTGCCTAATATCAAACCATCACCAAATGGCAGAGTAAGAATTCAAACCTAGGCAGCTATACAGTGCCTTGACATCTATTACTAAACATTTCTTAACTTTAGCCCCTGCTTGTCTGTCTGAGAAGAGGCATAAGAATAAAATGTCTATTCCTCTGTTTCTGTGAGCATCTGTGAGCACAACTGGAAGGGTCATCAGGACGTTTTAACTGCTGCAAGTGTTTAGAAACACCAATATTATTAATGCCAGATCTTTTAACACATCATTAATTTTTTTCAAAGAAAGTATTTTGAGAAATTATCCCTTAATAGCCAAGTAAAGAAAGTTATATTTACAGGGTGAAATATCCCATGTTTGTGTGTTTCTGTGTGCATGTATGAAAGTAGATGTGTATACTTTTCCTTTTACCACCAAATTTTCTTAAGTAATTTCTTGAGGGGAATTTCTATTGTTAGATATAAATTTACAAGTCCTTAAAAGGTTTCCCAAACTAAAGGCAACCCAGATAATTGTAACAACAGATCTATCCTTCCATCATCATTTTATTGTTTTATCTGTAAGGTAGGACTCCTATTTATTAGTAATATTACTTCATTTAGTGGATTAAATGAATTAATACATTTAAAGTGCTCTGAATCACACCTGCACTTAGTAGGGGCTTTGTAAATATTAGCTACTATTGTTAATAATAGTTTTTATTCCACCTTTCAGGAACTATTTATTGAATCACTATTCTATCCTAAGCATATATGGACTCAAACTCTTGCTGTGTTTAAAAATAACCCTTTCAGGAAAATCAGTGTTCAAAATAGGTCACCCTTTAAACTAACATGGAAAAATAATTTGTAAAATTATTAGCATTAGATTCACACAAAAATTTGTTTCTCTTTAAGCCATGTTTAGGGTAAAATTTCTTATCAAGCATAAGCCAGTCACATGCCATAATTGAATAAAATCTACTTCAAACTTACATGAGACAATGCATATATCTTTAGCAGGCTGAGAACCATATATTTGTTTAAGCAATTGAAAACTTTACAAAATCTTGTATTTAAGATATTACTTTTTAATATCCTTGCATTAAAATGAAAATGATTACTTTTTAATATTACTGGAAACCACCCTATCCCCAATTGTAAAGATATATTTCTTGTGTGATTTTATTATATGCTTAATAATAGTACCTGTGAGCTCGGATTTCTTTTGAATAAAATTGATTGGAAACAATATCTACCCTAAAGCATCTTTAATGTCATTATAGATGGGTAGGAGTAAATTAAGCGGTATTTAGGCACCAAAGTCTTTAATTTCATTGCATTTGAGTAGGAGTTAGACATTATGAGGTCCAATTAAAAAAGTCGCTAATGTTTTTACATCTGAGTAGGAGTAAATTAAACAAAATCACTCCTGAGCTGCTAATATCATTTTAATTGAATGTCATTCGGTTTCTAACTGCTGTTACACCACTACAGATAATGAGGCTGTTTCTACAAAGTATCTGAGACTAGGATTGTAGGGTAGGAGAGATAGGGAGGGGAAGTGCTGGGACCTGCAGAAAGAGGCCAGCCTCCGTGAAGAAAGAGGTGACATTCTGTTTGATGACACACCTCCCGTGTATTAAAACAGTTGTATCACAAAATCTGAATACCTGCTGGCTGCAAGTTGGATCATTATTCCTGGGCGACTGGCACTGGAAAACTACATCTTTCCCGGTGATGAGATTTGTGACTCTGAAAACTAGAAATTCTAATCCCATTAATTTTGACACTTTATGAATTATTCATAAAGTTTGATTCAATGGAAAATTTGATGTTGAGACTATAGTTAAGAAATACATCTAAAAAAATAAAGCTGTAACTTTCAGACAGTCAAATAACTACAAACAAACACTCAATAAAGTTTCTTTTGTACTTAATGTTTTTGTTTGGGCCCTTGAAAGATTTTAATAACTGGAAGAAGAAAAATTTAAAAAGGTAATCCAGGCTTGGTATATAATCCACATAGCATCATTATTATTACTATTATTTACATGGAGGTTTACAGACTTTTTTTTTTTTTTTTTTTTTTGAGACAGAGCCTCAAGCTGTCCCCCTGGGTAGAGTGCTATGGCATCACAGCTCACAGCAACCTCCAAATCCTGGGCTTAACCGATTTTCCTGCCTCTGCCTCCCAAGTAGCTGGGACCACAGGTGCCCGCCACAACGCCCAGCTATTTTTTGTTTGCAGCTGTAATTGTTGTTTGGTGGGCCCGGGCTGGATTCGAACCCGCCAGCTCAGGTGTCTGTGACTGGTGCCTTAGCCTTTTGAGCCACAGGTGCCAAGCCACAGAGTTTTAATTGTGAAGATGTATGAATGAAAACTGCTATTAATTCTATTTTAAAATTTGACTTTTATTTTTATAAAAGAATGTTTTTATATATTGCTTCAAAAGTAAAAAACTGATAACATAAAATACCCGTTCCTTATCCCTCCTCATCCAAGATAATGGTCTTCAGTTTGTTAGCTGTTTTGTTTGCCATTTTCTTCCTATGTCTAAATATTAGTTGTATGCTCTTATTTCTTGGTTTTCAGCTGTAGAGACTGTCTATTGACTTTAAATTACTCTTTGACACTTCTCACATCTCTTCCTAATATATGCACATCAGTTTTTTTTTATTAAATCCACATTAAGCGTTTGACATTTATGACTATGTAAATAACACACAGAATGTGCTAAGATTGCATTTTCATTTACATACAACTTTATTAGGATTCCCGAAATGAATGGTTGTCTTTAAAATATATTCTGTTTTCTAAGCATCTATTGCCCATTGTTCCCCAAGCACGCCACCAGAACCATAAAATGCTTCCCAGTGAGGTTCAACGCATCATCATCAGTTTCCTTTCCCCCTTAAACATTCTCCCCAGTACCCATCCGTCCCTTGCTTTGAAAGGCTACCTGGGCCCACTCCACAGATGTTGTCTCAGGATTTGTCTTCACGATCTTTAGGTTCCCTTTGGACCAGGTTACCTAGAAAACCACTGCTTGCCCTTAATTATCTATTCAGTTCCCTGTTTCTCCATAGTAGATGGACTAGAATTTTTAGATGGCAACATGGCTGCTGATATTATAAATAAATCCTACGTTTTTCGGGTTTTCTTATTCCAGGTGTGGCTACATTCTGGCCAATGGAATATGAGTGGAAGTGTTATGTGACAGATTCTGGGAACTCTACTTAAGAATGAGTTTTTCTGGTCCCCTCTTCTTTGAAACTCCTTCTGTTCTGTTACTTAGAACAAAGATGCCACCTTGGACTAGGAAGATGGCTGCCACGATGAGGGGCCACTGACAGTGTACAGTGGCGATGGTAGTTCTTCATATCTTTAGATTTTTTCAGTGTGAGAAAAAGGGACATCTATTCAGTTTAAATCATTATTTTTTGAGACAAAATTTACAGAATATAAAATTCATGATTTTAAAGATAAAATTCCGTGCTTTTTAGTATATTCATAAGGTTGTACAACTATCGGCACAAATTACAGATCATTCCTATCATTCCCCAGAGAAATATTGTGTATACTGTGTATCAGTCACTCCCAATTCCCCTTCCCTGGGCTCCTGGCCAGCACTAATTTCCTTTTTGTTTGTCTGATAATTTGCCTGTTCTGGACTTTTCATGTAAATGGAATCATACGATAGTTGTCCTTTTGTTTCTGGCTTCTTTCACTTGGCATGCTTTCAAGATTCACCCATGTAGTAGTATGTATCACACTTCATTCCTTTTTATGGATGAATAATAATGCTCCATTGTATGGATAAGCCTCATTTTGTTTACCATGCATCAGCTGATGGACATTTGGGTTTCCAATTTGGGGCTATTATGTATAATGCTGCCATTAACATTGGTGTATAAAGTTTTAGGGGTTTTTGTGAACAGATGTTTCAATTTTCTCAGGTATACATGTACAGCTAGAGGTGAAATTGCTGAGTCGTATAGTAATTTTAGGCTTAACTTTTTGAGGAGCTTCCAAATTGTTTTTCACAGTAGCCAAATCATTTCACATTTCCACTGTAATATATGAGAGTGCTAACTTCTCCAATTCTAGCCAACATTTGTTATTTTGTGTATGTGGTTTTTTTTTTTTTTGAGACAGAGCCTCAAGCTGTCCCCCTGGGTAGAGTGCCGTGGCCTCACAGATCACAGCAACCTCCAACTCCTGGGCTCAAGAGAGTCTCCTGCCTCTGCCTCCCAAGTAACTGGGACCACAGGCGCCCGCCACAATGCCTGGCTATTTTTTGGTTGCGGCAGTCATTGTTGTTTGGAGGGCCCTGGCTGGATTCAAACCTGCCACCTTAGGTGTATGTGGCTGGTGCCTTAGCCACCTGAGCCACAGGCACTGAGCCGTGTGTGTGGTTTTTAAAAAAATTATAGTAATCCTTGCTTGTGTGAGGTGGTATCTCATTGTGGTTTTTGATTTATATTTCTCTAATGCAGTGGTTTTCAACCTTCCTAATGCCGCAGCCCTTTAATACAGTTCCTGTGGGTCATGACCCACAGGTTGAGAACCGCTGCTCTCATGCCTAATGTTGAGCATCTTTTCATGTATTTTTTAGCTGTTTGTGCATCTTCTTTGGAGAAATACCTATTCAAGTTCTTTGTTTGTTTTAAATTGTGTTGTTTATCTTTTTGTTATTGAGATGCTACAGTTCTTTAGATGTTCTCTGTGGTAAATCCTTACCAGATATGTAATTTGCTAATACTTATTTCCATTCTATAGATTGTCTTTTTACTATCTTGGTGATGATTCCCCCCCCCACACACACACATAAAGTTTTAAATATAATCAAGTCTGACAAACCACGTTTTTTGTTTTTGGTGTCATATTTAAGAAAATTTTCCTAATCCAAGGTCACAAACATTAACACCTACGGTTTCTTCTAAGAGTTTTAAAGTTTTGGCTTCTATATTTAAGTCTATGGACTATTTTAAGTTAGTGTTTATATATGGTATAAAATAAGAGTCCAAATATATTGTTTAGCATGTGGATATTCACTTGTCTCAATACCGTTTGTTGAAAAGACTGTCCTTTGGATGTTCTTTGCACCCTTGAAAATCAATAGACCATCAATGCATAAGATTTTTTTGGACTTTCACTTACATTCCATTAATCTATGTCTATCCTTATACTAATACCACCCTGTTCTTATTATTGTAAATTTGGATTAAGCTTTGAAATTGGGAAGTGTGAGTCTTCCAACTTCATTAGTTTTTCCAAGATAGTTTTGGCTATCTGGGATCTCTTGCATTTTCATATGAATTTTAATATAAGTTTGTCCTTTTCTGTGAAACGGAGGTGGGGATTTTGCTGTGGAGACTGCATTCAATCTATAGATCAGTTTGGGGAGACTTGCCGTCTTTTTCTTTTTTTTTGGCCAGGGCCAAGGTTTGAACCCACCACCTCCGGTATATGGCTGGTGCTCTACTTCTTTGAGCCACAGGCACCTCCCTGAGTCTTGCCATCTTAATAACACTAAGTCTTTCAATCTGTGAACATGGGGTATCTATTTATTTAGGCATTTTAAATTCATTTTGATATTATTTCATAGTTTTCAATGTACAAGTCTTGCACTTTTTTCAATGTGTAAGTTAAATTTATTCCTGTCGTATTTTTTTATCTTATTGTAAATGGAATTGTTTTCTTAATTTTATATTTGAATTGTTCATTGTCAGTACATAAAAATATAACAAAATTTTGTATCTTTTTTTTTTTTTTTGAGACAGAGCCTCAAGCTGTCCCCCTGGGTAGAGTGCTGTGGCATCACAGCTCACAGCAACCTCCAACTCCTGGGTTCAAGTGAGTCTCTTGCCTCAGCCTCCCAAGTAGCTGGGACCGCAGGCACCCACCACAATGCTTGGCTATTTTTTTGGTTGCAGCCATCATTGTTGTTTAGGTGGGCCTGGGCTGGATTCAAACCCGCCACCTTAGGTGTATGTGGCTGGTGCCTTAGCCACTTGAGCCACAGGTGCTGAGCCCCTTTTATTTCTTTTTGTTGCCTAATTGTGCTGGCTATAAATTCCAGTGTAATGTTGAATTAGAAGTGGCAAGAGTAGACATCCTTGTTTTATTTCTGATCTCAGTTTTTCATCATTAATTATGCTGTTATCTAAAGGGTTATCTTTCTTAGGTTAAAGAAGTTCCCTTCTATTCCCAATTTGTTAAGTACTTTTTTCTTTAACATAAAATTGTGCTGGATTTTGATGAATGCCTTTTCTATGTCTGTTGATATCATCATGTGGTGTTTTTCCTATATTATATTGATGTAGTATATTACATTGATTGAATTTCATATTGAACCATCCTTGCCTTTTTAAGTAAGTCCCAGTTGATCATAGTATATAATCATGATCAAGTTTGGAAATGAAAGGACTGGAAAACACTATAAATCAACTAGAACAGGATTCAGTTTGCTATTACTTTGTTGAAGTTTTGACATATGTATTCAAAATGGATGTTGATCTGTGTATTTTTTCTCTTGTCTGGATTTAGTATCAAGGTAACACTGGCCTCATAGAATAAGTTAGGAAATTCCTTCTCTTCTATTTTTGGGAAGTGTTTGAAAGAATTGCTGTTAATTTTTCTTTAATAGTTTGGTAGGTTTCACCAATGAAATATTGGGGGATTGAGCTTTCTGTTGTTGAAAGTTTTTCAATTGTTGATTCAATCTCTTTTTTAAGAATAACTTTCCATACCTTTTACAGGCAAGACATAACTGTAAGAGGGACTTTACCTAAAAAATGCAATCAGTGTAACCTGGTTTCTTGTACCCTCAATTAATCCCCAACAATAATAAATTAATTTAAAAAAGAACAGAAAGAGAGGAAGTCAACAACTTAATGGGATATCTCAAGGAACTGGAAAAGGAAGAACATTCCAAACCTAAACCCAGAAGAAGAAAACAAATCACTAAAATTAGAGAAGAACTAAATGAAATTGAAAACAAAAGAATCATACAACAGATCAATCAATCAAAAAGTTGGTTTTTTGAAAAGGTCAATTAAATAGATAAACCTTTGGCTAACTTAACCAGAAGTAGAAGAGTACAATTCCTAATTTCACAAATAAGAAAATACAAAGGCCACATAATAACAGACTCCTCAGAAATTCAACAAATCTTTTTTTTTTTTTGAGACAGACCCTCAAGCTATCCCCCTGGGTAGAGTGCCATGGCATCACAGCTCATAGCAACCTCCAACTCCTGGGCTCAAGTGAGTCTCCTGCCTCCACCTCCCAAGTAGCTGGGACCACAGGTGCCC